>CATOCB010000252.1:0-142500 GCA_951411735.1 Somateria mollissima | reverse complement strand
CCTAACCCCTAACCCTAACCCTAACCCTAACCCTAACCCTAACCCTAACCCTAACCCTAACCCTAACCCTAACCCTAACCCTAACCCTAACCCTAACCCTAACCCTAACCCTAACCCTAACCCTAACCCTAACCCTAACCCTAACCCTAACCCTAACCCTAACCCTAACCCTAAACCCTAACCCTAACCCTAACCCTAACCCTAACCCTAACCCTAACCCTAACCCTAACCCTAACCCTAACCCTAACCCTAACCCTAACCCTAACCCTAACCCTAACCCTAACCCTAACCCTAACCCTAACCCTAACCCTAACCCTAACCCTAACCCTAACCCTAACCCTAACCCTAACCCTAACCCTAACCCTAACCCTAACCCTAACCCTAACCCTAACCCTAACCCTAACCCTAACCCTAACCCTAACCCTAACCCTAACCCTAACCCTAACCCTAACCCTAACCCTAACCCTAACCCTAACCCTAACCCTAACCACTAACCCTAACCCTAACCCTAACCCTAACCCTAACCCTAACCCTAACCCTAACCCTAACCCTAACCCTAACCCTAACCCTAACCCCTAACCCTAACCCTAACCCTAACCCTAACCCTAACCCTAACCCTAACCCTAACCCCTAACCCTAACCCTATCACTCACCCTAACCCTAAACCTAACCCTAACCCTAACCCTCATCAAAGCGTCATCACAGCGTCATCACAGCGTCATCACAGCATCATAACTGCGTCTTCGCAGCATCGTCACTGCATCATCCCTGCATCATCAAAGCATCATCACATCATCATCACAGCATCATGACAGCATCATCAGAGCATGATTAGAGTGTCATCACAGCATCATTACTGCTTATTACTGCATCATCACAGCGTCATCAGAGCATCATCATTGCTTCATCATAGCATCATCACAGCATCATCACAGCATCATCACAGCATCATCAGAGTGTCATCAGAGCATCATCACAGCATCTTAACTGCTTCATCACTGCCTCATCACAGCATCATCGCATGGTCAACACTGCATCATCACAGCATCATCACTGCATAGTCACAGCATCATCAGTGCATCATCACACCATCATCACTGCATCATCACAGCATCATCTGAGGTTCATCACAGCATCATTACTGCTTACCACGGCATCATCACAGCGTCATCACAGTATCATCACAGCATCATAACACCATAGTCGTTGCATCAACACAGCATCATCACTGCATCATCACACCATCATCACTGCATCATCTCAGCATCATTACTGCTTCCTCACTGCATCATCACAGAGTCATCACAGCATCATCACCGCATCATCAGAGTAACATCACTGCTACATATCAACATCATCGCAGTGTCATCAGTGCATCATCACAATATCATCAGAGCGTCATCACTAGGTCATAACTGAATCATCAGTGCATCATCACTGCATCATCACTGCATCATCAATGCATCATCACAGCATCCTCACTGCATAATCACTACATCATCACAGCGTTATCACTGCATAATCACAGCATCATCACTGCATCATCACATCATCGTCACAGCATCATCACAAAATCATCGCAGCCTCATCAGTGCATCATAACTACATCATCACAGCATCATCACAGAGTCATCACAGCATCATCGCAGCATAATCACAGCATCATCATTACATCATCACAGCATCATCACTACATCATCACAGCATAATCAGAACATAATCACTGCATCATCACTGCATAATCACTGCATCATCTCCGAATCATCACTGCATCATCACAGCATCAGCACACCCTCATTACAGCATCATCACATCTTCACTGCATCATTACAGAATTATTGAAAATAATCACAGCATCATCACAGCGTCATCACATCTTCATCACTGCATAATCACTGCATCATGTTGCAACAACGAAATTGTTACCTTGGTCCCGGGTCACCGGGTCATGTGTGGTACTCAGCCTGGTTCCCAGGTTCCGAGATCCACCCCGGCACCAGGACCCCGGGTCACGTGGGGACACCGGCCCCAGGTCAGCGGGTCAGGTGAGGACCCCGGCCCCAGGTCAGCGGGTCACGTGGGGACACCGGACCCAGGTCCCCGGGTCATGTCTGGTACCCAGCCTGGTTCCCAGGTTCCGATGACCACCCCGGCACCAGGACCCCGGGTCACGTGGGGACCCCGGCCCCAGGTGACCGGGTCACGTGGGGACCCCAGCCCCAGGTCAGCGGGTAACGTGGGGACCCCGGACCCAGGTCAGAGGGTCACGTGGGGACCCCGGACCCAGGTCACCTAGTCATGTCTGGTACCCAGCCTGGTTCCCAGGTTCCGATGACCACCCCGGCACCAGGACCCCGGGTCACGTGGGAAAACCGGCCCCAGGTGACCGGGTCACGTGGGGACCCCGGCCCCAGGTCACCGGGTCACGTGGGGACCCCGGCCCCAGGTGACCGGATCACATGGGGACCCCGGCACCAGGACCCTGGGTCACGTGGGGACACCGGCCCCAGGTCAACGGGTCACGTAGGGACCCCGGACCCAGATCACCTGGTCATGTGTGGTACCCAGCCTGGTTCCCAGGTTCCGATGACCACCCCGGCACCAGGACCCCGGGTCACGCCGGGACCCCGGCCCCAGGTCAGCGGGTCACGTGGGGACCCCGGCCCCAGGTCAGCGGGTCACGTGGGGACCCCGGCCCCAGGTCACCGGGTCACGTGGGGACCCCGGACCCAGGTCAGCGGGTCACGTGGGGACACCGGCCCCAGGTCAGAGGGTCACGTGGGGACCCCGGACCCAGGTCACCTAGTCATGTGTGGTACCCAGCCTGGTTCCCAGGTTCCGATGACCACCCCGGCACCAGGACCCCGGGTCACGCCAAGACACCGGCCCCAGGTGACCGGGTCACGTGGGGACCCCGGCCCCAGGTCAGCGGGTCACGTGGGGACACCGGCCCCAGGTGACCGGGTCACGTGGGGACACCGGCCCCAGGTCAGCGGGTCACGTGGGGACCCCGGCCCCAGGTCAGCGGGTCACGTGGGGACACTGGCCCCAGGTCACCGCGTCAGGTCGGGACCCCGAACCCAGGTCCACGAGTCCGTCGACACCACAGCCCCGGGTCACCGGGTCGTGTCGGGTAACCGGCCTGGTTCCAAGGTTCCGATGACCACCCCGGCACCAGGACCCCGGGTCACGTGGGGACACCGGCCCCAGGTGACCGGGTCACGTGGGGACACCGGCCACAGGTCATCGGGTCACGTGGGGTCACCGGCCCCAGGTGACCGGGTCACGTGGGGTCACCGGCCCCAGGTGACCGGGTCACGTGGGGTCACCGGCCCCAGGTGACCGGGTCACGTGGGGACACCGGCCCCAGGTGACCGGGTCACGTGGGGTCACCGGCCCCAGGTGACCGGGTCACGTGGGGTCACCGGCCCCAGGTGAGCGGGTCACGTGGGGTCACCGGCCCCAGGTGACCGGGTCACGTGGGGTCACCGGCCCCAGGTGACCGGGTCACGTGTGGTCACCGGCCCCAGGTGACCGGGTCACGTGGGGACACCGGCCCCAGGTGACCGGGTCACGTTGGGACACCGGCCCCAGGTGACCGGGTCACGTGGGGTCACCGGCCCCAGGTGACCGGGTCACGTGGGGACACCGGCCCCAGGTGACCGGGTCACGTGGGGTCACCGGCCCCAGGTGACCGGGTCACGTGGGGTCACCGGCCCCAGGTGACCGGGTCACGTGGGGTCACCGGCCCCAGGTGAACGGGTCACGTGGGGTCACCGGCCCCAGGTGACCGGGTCACGTGGGGTCACCGGCCCCAGGTGACCAGGTCACGTGGGGACACCGGCCTCAGGTCAGCGGGTCACGTGGGGACACCGGCCCCAGGTCAGCGGGTCACCTGGGGACCCCGGACCCAGGTCAGCGGGTCACGTGGGGACACCGGCCCCAGGTAACCGGGTCATACCGAGTCCCCGGACCCAGGTCACCGGGTCATGTTGGGTCGCTGTCCCGGGTACCAGTGTCAGGTGACCACCCCGGCCCCGGGAGACGGAGTCATACCGGGTCCCCGGCCCGGGTCCCCGGGTTGCATCGGGACAAAAGCACCGGATCACTGGATCACGTGGGGGCCCGGGCCCGGGTCCCCGGGTTGCATCGGGACACCAGCGAAGGACCACCGGGTCCTGTCGGGTCCCCGGCCCGGGTCCCCTGGACAGGTCGTTAACCCGGCCCCAGGTCACCGGGTCATGTCGCGCACCCAGCCTGGTTCCCACGTTCCGGTGACCACCCCGGCACCAGGACCCCGGGTCCCGTGGGGACCCCAGCCCCAGGTGACCAGGTCACGCGGGGTCACCGGCCCCAGGTCAGCGGGTCACGTGGGGTCACCAGCCCCAGGTCAGCGGGTCACGTGGGGACACCGGCCCCAGGTCAGCGGGTCACGTGGGGACACCGGCCCCAGGTCACCGCGTCAGGTCGGGACCCCGAACCCAGGTCCAAGAGTCCGTCGACACCACAGCCCCGGGTCACCGGGTCGTGTCGGGTAACCGGCCTGGTTCCCAGGTTCCGATGACCACCCCGGCACCAGGACTCTGGGTCACGTGGGGACACAGGCCCCAGGTCAGAGGGTCACGTGGGGTCACCGGACCCAGGTGACCCGGTCACGTGGGGACACCGGCCCCAGGTGACCGGGTCACGTGGGGTCACCGGCCCCAGGTGACCGGATCACGTGGGGTCACCGGCCCCAGGTGACCGGGTCACGTGGGGTCACCGGCCCCAGGTGACCGGGTCACGTGGGGTCACCGGCCCCAGGTGACCGGGTCACGTGGGGTCACCGGCCCCAGGTGACCGGGTCACGTGGGGACACCGGCCCCAGGTGACCGGGTCACGTGGGGTCACCGGCCCCAGGTAACCGGGTCACGTGGGGTCACCGGCCCCAGGTCAGCGGGTCACGTGGGGTCACCGGCCCCAGGTGACCGGGTCACGTGGGGACACCGGCCCCAGGTGACCGGGTCACGTGGGGTCACCGGCCCCAGGTCAGCGAGTCACGTGGGGACACCGGCCCCAGGTCACCGGGTCACGTGGGGTCACCGGCCCCAGGTGATCGGGTCACGTGGGGACACCGGCCCCAGGTGACCGGGTCACGTGGGGTCACCGGCCCCAGGTGACCGGGTCACGTGGGGTCACCGGCCCCAGGTGACCGGGTCAGATGGGGTCACCGGCCCCAGGTGACCCGGTCACGTGGGGTTACCGGCCCCAGGTCACCGTGTCAGGTCGGGACCCCGAACCCAGGTCCACGAGTCCGTCGACACCACAGCCCCGGGTCACCGTGTCGTGTCGGGTAACCGGCCTGGTTCCAAGGTTCCGATGACCACCCCGGCACCAGGACCCCGGGTCACGTGGGGACACCGGCCCCAGGTGACCGGGTCACGTGGGGACACCGGCCACAGGTCATCGGGTCACGTGGGGTCACCGGCCCCAGGTGACCGGGTCACGTGGGGTCACGGGCCCCAGGTGACCGGGTCACGTGGGGTCACCGGCCCCAGGTGACCGGGTCACGTGGGGTCACCGGCCCCAGGTGACCGGGTCACGTGAGGTCACCGGCCCCAGGTGACAGGGTCACGTGGGGTCACCGGCCCCAGGTGACCGGGTCACGTGGGGTCACCGGCCCCAGGTGACCGGGTCACGTGGGGTCACCGGCCCCAGGTGACCGGGTCACGTGGGGACACCGGCCCCAGGTGACCGGGTCACGTGGGGACACCGGTCCCCGGTGACCGGGTCACGTGGGGTCACCGGCCCCAGGTGACCTGGTCACGTGGGGTCACCGGCCCCAGGTCAGCGGGTCACGTGGGGACACCGGCCCCAGGTCAGCGGGTCACGTGGGGACACCGGCCCCAGGTCACCGCGTCAGGTCGGGACCCCGAACCCAAGTCCAAGAGTCCGTCGACACCACAGCCCCGGGTCACCGGGTCGTGTCGGGTAACCGGCCTGGTTCCCAGGTTCCGATGACCACCCCGGCACCAGGACTCTGGGTCACGTGGGGACACAGGCCCCAGGTCAGAGGGTCACGTGGGGTCACCGGACCCAGGTGACCCGGTCACGTGGGGACACCGGCCCCAGGTGACCGGGTCACGTGGGGTCACCGGCCCCAGGTGACCGGATCACGTGGGGTCACCGGCCCCAGGTGACCGGGTCACGTGGGGTCACCGGCCCCAGGTGACCGGGTCACGTGGGGACACCGGCCCCAGGTGACCGGGTCACGTGGGGTCACCGGCCCCAGGTGACCGGGTCACGTGGGGACACCGGCCCCAGGTGACCGGGTCACGTGGGGACCCCGGCCCCAGGTCACCGGGTCAAGTGGGGTCACCGGCTCCAGGTCAGAGGGTCACGTGGGGACCCCGGACCCAGGTCACCGGGTCATGTCGGGACCCAGCCTGGGTCCCCGGGACGGGTTTTTACCCCAGCCGCAGATCACCGGGTCCTGTCGGGTACCCGGGTCGGGTCCCCTGGACAGGTCGGCACCCCGGCCCCGGGTCACGGGGTCACGTCGGGTCGCTGTCCCGGGTACCAGTGTCAGGTGACCACCCCGGCCCCGGGAGACGGAGTCATACCGGGTCCCCGGCACGGGTCCCCGGGTTGCATCGGGACACCAGCGAAGGACCACCGGGTCCTGTCGGGTCCCCGGCCCGGGTCCCCTGGACAGGTCGTAAACCCGGCCCCAGGTCACCGGGTCATGTCGCGCACCCGGCCTGGTTCCCAGGTTCCGGTGACCACCCCGGCACCAGGACCCCGGGTCACGTGGGGACCCCGGCCCCAGGTCAGCGGGTCACGTGGGGACACCGGCCCCAGGTCACCGCGTCAGGTCGGGACCCCGAACCCAGGTCTACGAGTCCGTCGACACCACAGCCCCGGGTCACCGGGTCGTGTCGGGTAACCGGCCTGGTTCCAAGGTTGCGATGACCACCCCGGCACCAGGACCCCGGGTCACGTGGGGACACCGGCACCAGGTGACCGGGTCACGTGGGGTCACCGGCCCCAGGTGACCTGGTCACGTGGGGTCACCGGCCCCAGGTGACCGGGTCACGTGGGGTCACCGGCCCCAGGTGACCGGGTCACGTGGGGTCACCGGCCCCAGGTGACCGGGTCACGTGGGGTCACCGGCCCCAGGTGACCGGGTCACGTGGGAACACCGGCCCCAGGTGACCGGGTCACGTGGGAACACCGGCCCCAGGTGACCGGGTCACGTGGGGTCACAGGCCCCAGGTCACTGGGTCACGTGGGGACACCGGCCCCAGGTGACCGGGTCACGTGGGGTCACCGGCCCCAGGTGACCGGGTCACGTGCGGTCACCGGCCCCAGGTGAGCGGGTCACGTGGGGTCACCGGCACCACGTGAGCGGGTCACGTGGGGTCTCCGGCCCCAGGTGACCGGGTCACGTGGGGTCTCCGGCCCCAGGTGACCGGGTCACGTGGGGTCACCGGCCCCAGGTCAGCGGGTCACGTGCGGTCACCGGCCCCAGGTGACCGGGTCACGTGGGGTCACCGGCCCCAGGTGACCGGGTCACGTGCGGTCACCGGCCCCAGGTGAGCGGGTCACGTGGGGTCACCGGCCCCAGGTGACCGGGTCACGTGGGAACACCGGCCCCAGGTGACCGGGTCACGTGGGGTCACCGGCCCCAGGTGAGCGGGTCACGTGGGGTCACCGGCCCCAGGTGACCTGGTCACGTGGGGTCACCGGCCCCAGGTGACCGGGTCACGTGGGGTCACCGGCCCCAGGTGACCGGGTCACGTGGGGACACCGGCCCCAGGTGACCGGGTCACGTGGGGTCACAGGCCCCAGGTCACCGGGTCACGTGGGGACACCGGCCCCAGGTGACCGGGTCACGTGGGGTCACCGGCCCCAGGTGACCGGGTCACGTGGGGTCACCGGCCCCAGGTGACCGGGTCACATGGGGTCACCGGCCCCAGGTGACCGGGTCACGTGGGGTCACCGGCCCCAGGTGACCGGGTCACCGGCCCCAGGTGACCGGGTCACGTGGGGTCACCGGCACCAGGTGACCGGGTTACGTGGGGACACCGGCCCCAGGTGACCGGGTCACGTGGGGACCCCGGCCCCAGGTGACCGGGTCACGTGGGGTCACCGGCCCCAGGTCAGCGGGTCACGTGGGGTCACCGGCCCCAGGTCAGCGGATCACGTGGGGTCACCGGCCCCAGGTGACCGGGTCACGTGGGGACACCGGCCCCAGGTGACCGGGTCACGTGGGGTCACCGGCCCCAGGTCAGCGGGTCACGTGGGGACACCGGCCCCAGGTCAGCGGGTCACGTGGAGACACCGGCCCCAGGTGACCGGGTCACGTGGGGTCACCGGCACCAGGTGACCGGGTTACGTGGGGACACCGGCCCCAGGTGACCGGGTCACGTGGGGTCACCGGCCCCAGGTGACCGGGTCACGTGGGGTCACCGGCCCCAGGTCAGCGGGTCACGTGGGGTCACCGGCCCCAGGTCAGCGGGTCACGTGGGGTCACCGGCCCCAGGTCAGCGGGTCACGTGGGGACACCGGCCCCAGGTCAGCGGGTCACGTGGGGACACCGGCCCCAGGTCACCGCGTCAGGTCGGGACCCAGAACCCAGGTCCACGAGTCCGTCGACACCACAGCCCCGGGTCACCGGGTCGTGTCGGGTAACCGGCCTGGTTCCCAGGTTCCGATGACCACCCCGGCACTCGGACTCTGGGTCACGTGGGGACACCGGCCCCAGGTCACCGGGTCACGTAGGGTCACCGGCCCCAGGTGACCTGGTCACGTGGGGTCACCGGCCCCAGGTGACCGGGTCACGTGGGGTCACCGGCCCCAGGTGACCGGGTCACGTGAGGTCACCTGCCCCAGGTGACCGGGTCACGTGGGGTCACCGGCCCCAGGTGACCGGGTCACGTGGGGTCACCGGCCCCAGGTGACTGGGTCACGTGCGGTCACCGGCCCCAGGTGACCGGGTCACGTGGGGTCACCGGCCCCAGGTGACCGGGTCACGTGGGGTCACCGGCCCCAGGTGACCGGGTCACGTGGGGTCACCGGCCCCAGGTGACCGGGTCACGTGGGGTCACCGGCCCCAGGTGACCGGGTCACGTGGGGACACCGGCCCCAGGTGACCGGGTCACGTGGGGTCACCGGCCCCAGGTGACCGGGTCACGTGGGGTCACCGGCCCCAGGTGACCGGGTCACGTGGGGACACCGGCCCCAGGTGACCGAGTCACGTGGGGTCACCGGCCCCAGGTGACCGGGTAACGTGGGGTCACCGGCCCCAGGTCAGCGGGTCACGTGGGGTCACCGGCCCAAGGTCAGCGGGTCACGTGGGGTCACCGGCCCCAGGTGACCGGGTCACGTGGGGACACCGGCCCCAGGTGACCGGGTCACGTGGGGTCACCGGCCCCAGGTCAGCGGGTCACGTGGGGACACCGGCCCCAGGTAACCAAGGCATGTCGGGACCCAGCCCGGGTCCCCGGGACGGGTTTTTACCCCAGCCGCAGATCACCGGGTCCTGTCGGGTCCCCGGCCCGGGTCCCCTGGACAGGTCGATAACCCGGCCCCAGGTCACCCGGTCATCTCGCGCACCCGGCCTGGTTCCCAGGTTCCGATGACCACCCCGGCCCCAGGTGACCGGGTCACGTGGGGTCACCGGCCCCAGGTGACCGGGTCACGTGGGGTCACCGGCCCCAGGTGACCGGGTCACGTGGGGTCACCGGCCCCAGGTGACCGGGTCACGTGGGGACACCGGCCCCAGGTGACCGGGTCACGTGGGGTCACCGGCCCCAGGTGACCGGGTAACGTGGGGTCACCGGCCCCAGGTCAGCGGGTCACGTGGGGTCACCGGCCCAAGGTCAGCGGGTCACGTGGGGTCACCGGCCCCAGGTGACCGGGTCACGTGGGGACACCGGCCCCAGGTGACCGGGTCACGTGGGGTCACCGGCCCCAGGTCAGCGGGTCACGTGGGGACACCGGCCCCAGGTAACCAAGGCATGTCGGGACCCAGCCCGGGTCCCCGGGACGGGTTTTTACCCCAGCCGCAGATCACCGGGTCCTGTCGGGTCCCCGGCCCGGGTCCCCTGGACAGGTCGATAACCCGGCCCCAGGTCACCCGGTCATCTCGCGCACCCGGCCTGGTTCCCAGGTTCCGATGACCACCCCGGCCCCAGGTGACCGGGTCACGTGGGGTCACCGGCCCCAGGTGACCGGGTCACGTGGGGTCACCGGCCCCAGGTGACCGGGTCACGTGGGGTCACCGGCCCCAGGTGACCGGGTCACGTGGGGTCACCGGCCCCAGGTGACCGGGTCACGTGGGGTCACCGGCCCCAGGTGACCGGGTCACGTGCGGTCACCGGCCCCAGGTGAGCGGGTCACGTGGGGTCACCGGCCCCAGGTGACCGGGTCACGTGGGAACACCGGCCCCAGGTGACCGGGTCACGTGGGGACACCGGCCCCAGGTGACCGGGTCACGTGGGGTCACCGGCACCAGGTGACCGGGTCACGTGGGGACACCGGCCCCAGGTGACCGGGTCACGTGGGGTCACCGGCCCCAGGTGACCGGGTCACGTGGGGTCACCGGCCCCAGGTGACCCGGTCACGTGGGGTCACCGGCCCCAGGTCACCGCGTCAGGTCGGGACCCCGAACCCAGGTCCACGAGTCCGTCGACACCACAGCCCCGGGTCACCGGGTCGTGTCGGGTAACCGGCCTGGTTCCAAGGTTCCGATGACCACCCCGGCACCAGGACCCCGGGTCACGTGGGGACACCGGCCCCAGGTGACCGGGTCACGTGGGGACACCGGCCACAGGTCATCGGGTCACGTGGGGTCACCGGCCCCAGGTGACCGGGTGACGTGGGGTCACCGGCACCAGGTGACCGGGTCACGTGTGGTCACCGGCCCCAGGTGACCGGGTCACGTGGGGTCACAGGCCCCAGGTCACTGGGTCACGTGGGGACACCGGCCCCAGGTGACCGGGTCACGTGGGGTCACCGGCCCCAGGTGACCGGGTCACGTGCGGTCACCGGCCCCAGGTGAGCGGGTCACGTGGGGTCACCGGCACCACGTGAGCGGGTCACGTGGGGTCTCCGGCCCCAGGTGACCGGGTCACGTGGGGTCTCCGGCCCCAGGTGACCGGGTCACGTGGGGTCACCGGCCCCAGGTCAGCGGGTCACGTGCGGTCACCGGCCCCAGGTGACCGGGTCACGTGGGGTCACCGGCCCCAGGTGACCGGGTCACGTGCGGTCACCGGCCCCAGGTGAGCGGGTCACGTGGGGTCACCGGCCCCAGGTGACCGGGTCACGTGGGAACACCGGCCCCAGGTGACCGGGTCACGTGGGGTCACCGGCCCCAGGTGAGCGGGTCACGTGGGGTCACCGGGCCCAGGTGACCTGGTCACGTGGGGTCACCGGCCCCAGGTGACCGGGTCACGTGGGGTCACCGGCCCCAGGTGACCGGGTCACGTGGGGACACCGGCCCCAGGTGACCGGGTCACGTGGGGTCACAGGCCCCAGGTCACCGGGTCACGTGGGGACACCGGCCCCAGGTGACCGGGTCACGTGGGGTCACCGGCCCCAGGTGACCGGGTCACGTGGGGTCACCAGCCCCAGGTGACCGGGTCACATGGGGTCACCGGCCCCAGGTGACCGGGTCACGTGGGGTCACCGGCCCCAGGTGACCGGGTCACCGGCCCCAGGTGACCGGGTCACGTGGGGTCACCGGCACCAGGTGACCGGGTTACGTGGGGACACCGGCCCCAGGTGACCGGGTCACGTGGGGACCCCGGCCCCAGGTGACCGGGTCACGTGGGGTCACCGGCCCCAGGTCAGCGGGTCACGTGGGGTCACCGGCCCCAGGTCAGCGGATCACGTGGGGTCACCGGCCCCAGGTGACCGGGTCACGTGGGGACACCGGCCCCAGGTGACCGGGTCACGTGGGGTCACCGGCCCCAGGTCAGCGGGTCACGTGGGGACACCGGCCCCAGGTCAGCGGGTCACGTGGAGACACCGGCCCCAGGTGACCGGGTCACGTGGGGTCACCGGCACCAGGTGACCGGGTTACGTGGGGACACCGGCCCCAGGTGACCGGGTCACGTGGGGTCACCGGCCCCAGGTGACCGGGTCACGTGGGGTCACCGGCCCCAGGTCAGCGGGTCACGTGGGGTCACCGGCCCCAGGTCAGCGGGTCACGTGGGGTCACCGGCCCCAGGTCAGCGGGTCACGTGGGGACACCGGCCCCAGGTCAGCGGGTCACGTGGGGACACCGGCCCCAGGTCACCGCGTCAGGTCGGGACCCAGAACCCAGGTCCACGAGTCCGTCGACACCACAGCCCCGGGTCACCGGGTCGTGTCGGGTAACCGGCCTGGTTCCCAGGTTCCGATGACCACCCCGGCACTCGGACTCTGGGTCACGTGGGGACACCGGCCCCAGGTCACCGGGTCACGTAGGGTCACCGGCCCCAGGTGACCTGGTCACGTGGGGTCACCGGCCCCAGGTGACCGGGTCACGTGGGGTCACCGGCCCCAGGTGACCGGGTCACGTGAGGTCACCTGCCCCAGGTGACCGGGTCACGTGGGGTCACCGGCCCCAGGTGACCGGGTCACGTGGGGTCACCGGCCCCAGGTGACTGGGTCACGTGCGGTCACCGGCCCCAGGTGACCGGGTCACGTGGGGTCACCGGCCCCAGGTGACCGGGTCACGTGGGGTCACCGGCCCCAGGTGACCGGGTCACGTGGGGTCACCGGCCCCAGGTGACCGGGTCACGTGGGGACACCGGCCCCAGGTGACCGGGTCACGTGGGGTCACCGGCCCCAGGTGACCGGGTCACGTGGGGTCACCGGCCCCAGGTGACCGGGTCACGTGGGGACACCGGCCCCAGGTGACCGGGTCACGTGGGGTCACCGGCCCCAGGTGACCGGGGTAACGTGGGGTCACCGGCCCCAGGTCAGCGGGTCACGTGGGGTCACCGGCCCAAGGTCAGCGGGTCACGTGGGGTCACCGGCCCCAGGTGACCGGGTCACGTGGGGACACCGGCCCCAGGTGACCGGGTCACGTGGGGTCACCGGCCCCAGGTCAGCGGGTCACGTGGGGACACCGGCCCCAGGTAACCAAGGCATGTCGGGACCCAGCCCGGGTCCCCGGGACGGGTTTTTACCCCAGCCGCAGATCACCGGGTCCTGTCGGGTCCCCGGCCCGGGTCCCCTGGACAGGTCGATAACCCGGCCCCAGGTCACCCGGTCATCTCGCGCACCCGGCCTGGTTCCCAGGTTCCGATGACCACCCCGGCCCCAGGTGACCGGGTCACGTGGGGTCACCGGCCCCAGGTGACCGGGTCACGTGGGGTCACCGGCCCCAGGTGACCGGGTCACGTGGGGTCACCGGCCCCAGGTGACCGGGTCACGTGGGGACACCGGCCCCAGGTGACCGGGTCACGTGGGGTCACCGGCCCCAGGTGACCGGGTAACGTGGGGTCACCGGCCCCAGGTCAGCGGGTCACGTGGGGTCACCGGCCCAAGGTCAGCGGGTCACGTGGGGTCACCGGCCCCAGGTGACCGGGTCACGTGGGGACACCGGCCCCAGGTGACCGGGTCACGTGGGGTCACCGGCCCCAGGTCAGCGGGTCACGTGGGGACACCGGCCCCAGGTAACCAAGGCATGTCGGGACCCAGCCCGGGTCCCCGGGACGGGTTTTTACCCCAGCCGCAGATCACCGGGTCCTGTCGGGTCCCCGGCCCGGGTCCCCTGGACAGGTCGATAACCCGGCCCCAGGTCACCCGGTCATCTCGCGCACCCGGCCTGGTTCCCAGGTTCCGATGACCACCCCGGCCCCAGGTGACCGGGTCACGTGGGGTCACCGGCCCCAGGTGACCGGGTCACGTGGGGTCACCGGCCCCAGGTGACCGGGTCACGTGGGGTCACCGGCACCAGGTGACCGGGTCACGTGGGGTCACCGGCCCCAGGTGACCGGGTCACGTGGGGTCACCGGCCCCAGGTGACCGGGTCACGTGCGGTCACCGGCCCCAGGTGAGCGGGTCACGTGGGGTCACCGGCCCCAGGTGACCGGGTCACGTGGGAACACCGGCCCCAGGTGACCAGGTCACGTGGGGACACCGGCCCCAGGTGACCGGGTCACGTGGGGTCACCGGCACCAGGTGACCGGGTCACGTGGGGACACCGGCCCCAGGTGACCGGGTCACGTGGGGTCACCGGCCCCAGGTGACCGGGTCACGTGGGGTCACCGGCCCCAGGTGACCCGGTCACGTGGGGTCACCGGCCCCAGGTCACCGCGTCAGGTCGGGACCCCGAACCCAGGTCCACGAGTCCGTCGACACCACAGCCCCGGGTCACCGGGTCGTGTCGGGTAACCGGCCTGGTTCCAAGGTTCCGATGACCACCCCGGCACCAGGACCCCGGGTCACGTGGGGACACCGGCCCCAGGTGACCGGGTCACGTGGGGACACCGGCCACAGGTCATCGGGTCACGTGGGGTCACCGGCCCCAGGTGACCGGGTGACGTGGGGTCACCGGCACCAGGTGACCGGGTCACGTGTGGTCACCGGCCCCAGGTGACCTCGTCACGTGGGGTCACCGGCCCCAGGTGACCGGGTCACGTGGGGTCACCGGCCCCAGGTGACCGGGTCACGTGGGGTCACCGGCCCCAGGTGACCGGGTCACGTGGGGTCACCGGCCCCAGGTGACCGGGTCACGTGGGGACACCGGCCCCAGGTGACCGGGTCACGTGGGGTCACCGGCCCCAGGTGACCTGGTCACGTGGGGTCACCGGCCCCAGGTGACCGGGTCACGTGGGGTCACCGGCCCCAGGTGACCGGGTCACGTGGGGTCACCGGCCCCAGGTGACCGGGTCACGTGGGGACACCGGCCCCAGGTGACCGGGTCACGTGGGGTCACCGGCACCAGGTGACCGGGTCACGTGGGGTCACCGGCACCAGGTGACCGGGTCACGTGGGGTCACCGGCCCCAGGTGACCGGGTCACGTGGGGTCACCGGCCCCAGGTGACCGGGTCACGTGGGGACACCGGCCCCAGGTCAGCGGGTCACGTGGGGACACCGGCCCCAGGTCACCGCGTCAGGTCGGGACCCCGAACCCAGGTCCACGAGTCCGTCGACACCACAGCCCCGGGTCACCGGGTCGTGTCGGGTAACCGGCCTGGTTCCCAGGTTCCGATGACCACCCCGGCACCAGGACTCTGGGTCACGTGGGGACACCGGCCCCAGGTCAGAGGGTCACGTGGGGTCACCGGACCCAGGTGACCGGGTCACGTGGGGTCACCGGCACCAGGTGACCAGGTCACGTGGGGTCACCGGCCCCAGGTGACCGGGTCACATGGGGTCACCGGCCCCATGTGACCGGGTCACGTGGGGACACCGGCCCCAGGTGACCGGGTCACGTGGGGTCACCGGCCCCAGGTGACCGGGTCACGTGGGGACACCGGCCTCAGGTCAGCGGGTCACGTGGGGACACCAGCCCCAGGTCAGCGGGTCACCTGGGGACCCCGGACCCAGGCCAGCGGGTCACGTGGGGACACCGGCCCCAGGTAACCGGGTCATACCGAGTCCCCGGACCCAGGTCACCGGGTCATGTTGGGTCGCTGTCCCGGGTACCAGTGTCAGGTGACCACCCCGGCCCCGGGAGACGGAGTCATACCGGGTCCCCGGCCCGGGTCCCCGGGTTGCATCGGGACAAAAGCACCGGATCACTGGATCACGTGGGGGCCCGGGCCCGGGTCCCCGGGTTGCATCGGGACACCAGCGAAGGACCACCGGGTCCTGTCGGGTCCCCGGCCCGGGTCCCCTGGACAGGTCGTTAACCCGGCCCCAGGTCACCGGGTCATGTCGCGCACCCAGCCTGGTTCCCACGTTCCGGTGACCACCCCGGCACCAGGACCCCGGGTCCCGTGGGGACCCCAGCCCCAGGTGACCAGGTCACGCGGGGTCACCGGCCCCAGGTCAGCGGGTCACGTGGGGTCACCAGCCCCAGGTCAGCGGGTCACGTGGGGACACCGGCCCCAGGTCAGCGGGTCACGTGGGGACACCGGCCCCAGGTCACCGCGTCAGGTCGGGACCCCGAACCCAGGTCCAAGAGTCCGTCGACACCACAGCCCCGGGTCACCGGGTCGTGTCGGGTAACCGGCCTGGTTCCCAGGTTCCGATGACCACCCCGGCACCAGGACTCTGGGTCACGTGGGGACACAGGCCCCAGGTCAGAGGGTCACGTGGGGTCACCGGACCCAGGTGACCCGGTCACGTGGGGACACCGGCCCCAGGTGACCGGGTCACGTGGGGTCACCGGCCCCAGGTGACCGGATCACGTGGGGTCACCGGCCCCAGGTGACCGGGTCACGTGGGGTCACCGGCCCCAGGTGACCGGGTCACGTGGGGTCACCGGCCCCAGGTGACCGGGTCACGTGGGGACACCGGCCCCAGGTGACCGGGTCACGTGGGGTCACCGGCCCCAGGTGACCGGGTCACGTGGGGACACCGGCCCCAGGTGACCGGGTCACGTGGGGACCCCGGCCCCAGGTCACCGGGTCAAGTGGGGTCACCGGCTCCAGGTCAGAGGGTCACGTGGGGACCCCGGACCCAGGTCACCGGGTCATGTCGGGACCCAGCCTGGGTCCCCGGGACGGGTTTTTACCCCAGCCGCAGATCACCGGGTCCTGTCGGGTACCCGGGTCGGGTCCCCTGGACAGGTCGGCACCCCGGCCCCGGGTCACGGGGTCACGTCGGGTCGCTGTCCCGGGTACCAGTGTCAGGTGACCACCCCGGCCCCGGGAGACGGAGTCATACCGGGTCCCCGGCACGGGTCCCCGGGTTGCATCGGGACACCAGCGAAGGACCACCGGGTCCTGTCGGGTCCCCGGCCCGGGTCCCCTGGACAGGTCGTAAACCCGGCCCCAGGTCACCGGGTCATGTCGCGCACCCGGCCTGGTTCCCAGGTTCCGGTGACCACCCCGGCACCAGGACCCCGGGTCACGTGGGGACCCCGGCCCCAGGTCAGCGGGTCACGTGGGGACACCGGCCCCAGGTCACCGCGTCAGGTCGGGACCCCGAACCCAGGTCTACGAGTCCGTCGACACCACAGCCCCGGGTCACCGGGTCGTGTCGGGTAACCGGCCTGGTTCCAAGGTTGCGATGACCACCCCGGCACCAGGACCCCGGGTCACGTGGGGACACCGGCCCCAGGTGACCGGGTCACGTGGGGACACCGGCCCCAGGTCATCGGGTCACGTGGGGACACCGGCACCAGGTGACCGGGTCACGTGGGGTCACCGGCCCCAGGTGACCTGGTCACGTGGGGTCACCGGCCCCAGGTGACCGGGTCACGTGGGGTCACCGGCCCCAGGTGACCGGGTCACGTGAGGTCACCTGCCCCAGGTGACCGGGTCACGTGGGGTCACCGGCCCCAGGTGACCGGGTCACGTGGGGTCACCGGCCCCAGGTGACTGGGTCACGTGCGGTCACCGGCCCCAGGTGACCGGGTCACGTGGGGTCACCGGCCCCAGGTGACCGGGTCACGTGGGGTCACCGGCCCCAGGTGACCGGGTCACGTGGTGTCACCGGCCCCAGGTGACCGGGTCACGTGGGAACACCGGCCCCAGGTGACCGGGTCACGTGGGGTCACCGGCCCCAGGTGACCGGGTCACGTGGGGTCACAGGCCCCAGGTCACTGGGTCACGTGGGGACACCGGCCCCAGGTGACCGGGTCACGTGGGGTCACCGGCCCCAAGTGACCGGGTCACGTGCGGTCACCGGCCCCAGGTGAGCGGGTCACGTGGGGTCACCGGCACCACGTGACCGGGTCACGTGGGGTCTCCGGCCCCAGGTGACCGGGTCACGTGGGGTCTCCGGCCCCAGGTGACCGGGTCACGTGGGGTCACCGGCCCCAGGTCAGCGGGTCACGTGCGGTCACCGGCCCCAGGTGACCGGGTCACGTGGGGTCACCGGCCCCAGGTGACCGGGTCACGTGCGGTCACCGGCCCCAGGTGAGCGGGTCACGTGGGGTCACCGGCCCCAGGTGACCGGGTCACGTGGGAACACCGGCCCCAGGTGACCGGGTCACGTGGGGTCACCGGCCCCAGGTGAGCGGGTCACGTGGGGTCACCGGCCCCAGGTGACCGGGTCACGTGGGGTCACCGGCCCCAGGTGACCGGGTCACGTGGGGTCACCGGCCCCAGGTGAGCGGGTCACGTGGGGTCACCGGCCCCAGGTGACCGGGTCACGTGGGAACACCGGCCCCAGGTGACCGGGTCACGTGGGGTCACCGGCCCCAGGTGAGCGGGTCACGTGGGGTCACCGGCCCCAGGTGACCTGGTCACGTGGGGTCACCGGCCCCAGGTGACCGGGTCACGTGGGGTCACCGGCCCCAGGTGACCGGGTCACGTGGGGACACCGGCCCCAGGTGACCGGGTCACGTGGGGTCACAGGCCCCAGGTCACCGGGTCACGTGGGGACACCGGCCCCAGGTGACCGGGTCACGTGGGGTCACCGGCCCCAGGTGACCGGGTCACGTGGGGTCACCGGCCCCAGGTGACCGGGTCACGCGGGGTCACCGGCCCCAGGTGACCGGGTCACGTGGGGTCACCGGCCCCAGGTCAGCGGGTCACGTGGGGACACCGGCCCCAGGTCAGCGGGTCACGTGGGGACACCGGCCCCAGGTCACCGCGTCAGGTCGGGACCCCGAACCCAGGTCCAAGAGTCCGTCGACACCACAGCCCCGGGTCACCGGGTCGTGTCGGGTAACCGGCCTGGTTCCCAGGTTCCGATGACCACCCCGGCACCAGGACTCTGGGTCACGTGGGGACACAGGCCCCAGGTCAGAGGGTCACGTGGGGTCACCGGACCCAGGTGACCCGGTCACGTGGGGACACCGGCCCCAGGTGACCGGGTCACGTGGGGTCACCGGCCCCAGGTGACCGGATCACGTGGGGTCACCGGCCCCAGGTGACCGGGTCACGTGGGGTCACCGGCCCCAGGTGACCGGGTCACGTGGGGTCACCGGCCCCAGGTGACCGGGTCACGTGGGGACACCGGCCCCAGGTGACCGGGTCACGTGGGGTCACCGGCCCCAGGTGACCGGGTCACGTGGGGACACCGGCCCCAGGTGACCGGGTCACGTGGGGACCCCGGCCCCAGGTCACCGGGTCAAGTGGGGTCACCGGCTCCAGGTCAGAGGGTCACGTGGGGACCCCGGACCCAGGTCACCGGGTCATGTCGGGACCCAGCCTGGGTCCCCGGGACGGGTTTTTACCCCAGCCGCAGATCACCGGGTCCTGTCGGGTACCCGGGTCGGGTCCCCTGGACAGGTCGGCACCCCGGCCCCGGGTCACGGGGTCACGTCGGGTCGCTGTCCCGGGTACCAGTGTCAGGTGACCACCCCGGCCCCGGGAGACGGAGTCATACCGGGTCCCCGGCACGGGTCCCCGGGTTGCATCGGGACACCAGCGAAGGACCACCGGGTCCTGTCGGGTCCCCGGCCCGGGTCCCCTGGACAGGTCGTAAACCCGGCCCCAGGTCACCGGGTCATGTCGCGCACCCGGCCTGGTTCCCAGGTTCCGGTGACCACCCCGGCACCAGGACCCCGGGTCACGTGGGGACCCCGGCCCCAGGTCAGCGGGTCACGTGGGGACACCGGCCCCAGGTCACCGCGTCAGGTCGGGACCCCGAACCCAGGTCTACG
Organism: Somateria mollissima; assembly: GCA_951411735.1. Taxonomy (NCBI): domain Eukaryota; kingdom Metazoa; phylum Chordata; class Aves; order Anseriformes; family Anatidae; genus Somateria; species Somateria mollissima. The sequence continues at coordinate 122,797 of CATOCB010000252.1, read as the reverse complement.
AGTCCGTCGACACCACAGCCCCGGGTCACCGGGTCGTGTCGGGTAACCGGCCTGGTTCCAAGGTTGCGATGACCACCCCGGCACCAGGACCCCGGGTCACGTGGGGACACCGGCCCCAGGTGACCGGGTCACGTGGGGACACCGGCCCCAGGTCATCGGGTCACGTGGGGACACCGGCACCAGGTGACCGGGTCACGTGGGGTCACCGGCCCCAGGTGACCTGGTCACGTGGGGTCACCGGCCCCAGGTGACCGGGTCACGTGGGGTCACCGGCCCCAGGTGACCGGGTCACGTGAGGTCACCTGCCCCAGGTGACCGGGTCACGTGGGGTCACCGGCCCCAGGTGACCGGGTCACGTGGGGTCACCGGCCCCAGGTGACTGGGTCACGTGCGGTCACCGGCCCCAGGTGACCGGGTCACGTGGGGTCACCGGCCCCAGGTGACCGGGTCACGTGGGGTCACCGGCCCCAGGTGACCGGGTCACGTGGTGTCACCGGCCCCAGGTGACCGGGTCACGTGGGAACACCGGCCCCAGGTGACCGGGTCACGTGGGGTCACCGGCCCCAGGTGACCGGGTCACGTGGGGTCACAGGCCCCAGGTCACTGGGTCACGTGGGGACACCGGCCCCAGGTGACCGGGTCACGTGGGGTCACCGGCCCCAGGTGACCGGGTCACGTGCGGTCACCGGCCCCAGGTGAGCGGGTCACGTGGGGTCACCGGCACCACGTGACCGGGTCACGTGGGGTCTCCGGCCCCAGGTGACCGGGTCACGTGGGGTCTCCGGCCCCAGGTGACCGGGTCACGTGGGGTCACCGGCCCCAGGTCAGCGGGTCACGTGCGGTCACCGGCCCCAGGTGACCGGGTCACGTGGGGTCACCGGCCCCAGGTGACCGGGTCACGTGCGGTCACCGGCCCCAGGTGAGCGGGTCACGTGGGGTCACCGGCCCCAGGTGACCGGGTCACGTGGGAACACCGGCCCCAGGTGACCGGGTCACGTGGGGTCACCGGCCCCAGGTGAGCGGGTCACGTGGGGTCACCGGCCCCAGGTGACCGGGTCACGTGGGGTCACCGGCCCCAGGTGACCGGGTCACGTGGGGTCACCGGCCCCAGGTGAGCGGGTCACGTGGGGTCACCGGCCCCAGGTGACCGGGTCACGTGGGAACACCGGCCCCAGGTGACCGGGTCACGTGGGGTCACCGGCCCCAGGTGAGCGGGTCACGTGGGGTCACCGGCCCCAGGTGACCTGGTCACGTGGGGTCACCGGCCCCAGGTGACCGGGTCACGTGGGGTCACCGGCCCCAGGTGACCGGGTCACGTGGGGACACCGGCCCCAGGTGACCGGGTCACGTGGGGTCACAGGCCCCAGGTCACCGGGTCACGTGGGGACACCGGCCCCAGGTGACCGGGTCACGTGGGGTCACCGGCCCCAGGTGACCGGGTCACGTGGGGTCACCGGCCCCAGGTGACCGGGTCACATGGAGTCACCGGCCCCAGGTGACCGGGTCACGTGGGGTCACCGGCCCCAGGTGACCGGGTCACCGGCCCCAGGTGACCGGGTCACGTGGGGTCACCGGCACCAGGTGACCGGGTTACGTGGGGACACCGGCCCCAGGTGACCGGGTCACGTGGGGACCCCGGCCCCAGGTGACCGGGTCACGTGGGGTCACCGGCCCCAGGTCAGCGGGTCACGTGGGGTCACCGGCCCCAGGTCAGCGGATCACGTGGGGTCACCGGCCCCAGGTGACCGGGTCACGTGGGGACACCGGCCCCAGGTGACCGGGTCACGTGGGGTCACCGGCCCCAGGTCACCGGGTCACGTGGGGACACCGGCCCCAGGTCAGCGGGTCACGTGGGGACACCGGCCCCAGGTGACCGGGTCACGTGGGGTCACCGGCACCAGGTGACCGGGTTACGTGGGGACACCGGCCCCAGGTGACCGGGTCACGTGGGGTCACCGGCCCCAGGTGACCGGGTCACGTGGGGTCACCGGCCCCAGGTCAGCGGGTCACGTGGGGTCACCGGCCCCAGGTCAGCGGGTCACGTGGGGTCACCGGCCCCAGGTCAGCGGGTCACGTGGGGACACCGGCCCCAGGTCAGCGGGTCACGTGGGGACACCGGCCCCAGGTCACCGCGTCAGGTCGGGACCCAGAACCCAGGTCCACGAGTCCGTCGACACCACAGCCCCGGGTCACCGGGTCGTGTCGGGTAACCGGCCTGGTTCCCAGGTTCCGATGACCACCCCGGCACTAGGACTCTGGGTCACGTGGGGACACCGGCCCCAGGTCACCGGGTCACGTAGGGTCACCGGCCCCAGGTGACCTGGTCACGTGGGGTCACCGGCCCCAGGTGACCGGGTCACGTGGGGTCACCGGCCCCAGGTGACCGGGTCACGTGAGGTCACCTGCCCCAGGTGACCGGGTCACGTGGGGTCACCGGCCCCAGGTGACCGGGTCACGTGGGGTCACCGGCCCCAGGTGACCGGGTCACGTGCGGTCACCGGCCCCAGGTGACCGGGTCACGTGCGGTCACCGGCCCCAGGTGACCGGGTCACGTGGGGTCACCGGCCCCAGGTGACCGGGTCACGTGGGGTCACCGGCCCCAGGTGACCGGGTCACGTGGGGTCACCGGCCCCAGGTGACCGGGTCACGTGGGGTCACCGGCCCCAGGTGACCGGGTCACGTGGGGACACCGGCCCCAGGTGACCAGGTCACGTGGGGTCACCGGCCCCAGGTGACCGGGTCACGTGGGGTCACCGGCCCCAGGTGACCGGGTCACGTGGGGACACCGGCCCCAGGTGACCGGGTCACGTGGGGTCACCGGCCCCAGGTGACCGGGTAACGTGGGGTCACCGGCCCCAGGTCAGCGGGTCACGTGGGGTCACCGGCCCAAGGTGACCGGGTCACGTGGGGTCACCGGCCCCAGGTGACCGGGTCACGTGGGGACACCGGCCCCAGGTGACCGGGTCACGTGGGGTCACCGGCCCCAGGTCAGCGGGTCACGTGGGGACACCGGCCCCAGGTAACCAAGGCATGTCGGGACCCAGCCCGGGTCCCCGGGACGGGTTTTTACCCCAGCCGCAGATCACCGGGTCCTGTCGGGTCCCCGGCCCGGGTCCCCTGGACAGGTCGATAACCCGGCCCCAGGTCACCCGGTCATCTCGCGCACCCGGCCTGGTTCCCAGGTTCCGATGACCAACCCGGCCCCAGGTGACCGGGTCACGTGGGGTCACCGGCCCCAGGTGACCGGGTCACGTGGGGTCACCGGCCCCAGGTGACCGGGTCACGTGGGGTCACCGGCCCCAGGTGACCGGGTCACGTGGGGTCACCGGCCCCAGGTGACCGGGTCACGTGGGGTCACCGGCCCCAGGTGACCGGGTCACGTGCGGTCACCGGCCCCAGGTGAGCGGGTCACGTGGGGTCACCGGCCCCAGGTGACCGGGTCACGTGGGAACACCGGCCCCAGGTGACCGGGTCACGTGGGGTCACCGGCCCCAGGTGACCGGGTCACGTGGGGTCACAGGCCCCAGATCACCGGGTCACGTGGGGACACCGGCCCCAGGTGACCGGGTCACGTGGGGTCACCGGCCCCAGGTGACCGGGTCACGTGGGGTCACCGGCCCCAGGTGACCCGGTCACGTGGGGTCACCGGCCCCAGGTCACCGCGTCAGGTCGGGACCCCGAACCCAGGTCCACGAGTCCGTCGACACCACAGCCCCGGGTCACCGGGTCGTGTCGGGTAACCGGCCTGGTTCCAAGGTTCCGATGACCACCCCGGCACCAGGACCCCGGGTCACGTGGGGACACCGGCCCCAGGTGACCGGGTCACGTGGGGACACCGGCCATAGGTCATCGGGTCACGTGGGGTCACCGGCCCCAGGTGACCGGGTGACGTGGGGTCACCGGCACCAGGTGACCTGGTCACGTGGGGTCACCGGCCCCAGGTGACCTCGTCACGTGGGGTCACCGGCCCCAGGTGACCGGGTCACGTGGGGTCACCGGCCCCAGGTGACCGGGTCACGTGGGGTCACCGGCCCCAGGTGACCGGGTCACGTGGGGTCACCGGCCCCAGGTGACCGGGTCACGTGGGGACACCGGCCCCAGGTGACCGGGTCACGTGGGGTCACCGGCCCCAGGTGACCTGGTCACGTGGAGTCACCGGCCCCAGGTGACCGGGTCACGTGGGGTCACCGGCCCCAGGTGACCGGGTCACGTGGGGTCACCGGCCCCAGGTGACCGGGTCACGTGGGGACACCGGCCCCAGGTGACCGGGTCACGTGGGGTCACCGGCACCAGGTGACCGGGTCACGTGGGGTCACCGGCACCAGGTGACCGGGTCACGTGGGGTCACCGGCCCCAGGTGACCGGGTCACGTGGGGTCACCGGCCCCAGGTGACCGGGTCACGTGGGGACACCGGCCCCAGGTCAGCGGGTCACGTGGGGACACCGGCCCCAGGTCACCGCGTCAGGTCGGGACCCCGAACCCAGGTCCACGAGTCCGTCGACACCACAGCCCCGGGTCACCGGGTCGTGTCGGGTAACCGGCCTGGTTCCCAGGTTCCGATGACCACCCCGGCACCAGGACTCTGGGTCACGTGGGGACACCGGCCCCAGGTCAGAGGGTCACGTGGTGTCACCGGACCCAGGTGACCGGGTCACGTGGGGTCACCGGCACCAGGTGACCAGGTCACGTGGGGTCACCGGCCCCAGGTGACCGGGTCACATGGGGTCACCGGCCCCATGTGACCGGGTCACGTGGGGACACCGGCCCCAGGTGACCGGGTCACGTGGGGTCACCGGCCCCAGTTGACCGGGTCACGTGGGGACACCGGCCTCAGGTCAGCGGGTCACGTGGGGACACCAGCCCCAGGTCAGCGGGTCACCTGGGGACCCCGGACCCAGGCCAGCGGGTCACGTGGGGACACCGGCCCCAGGTAACCGGGTCATACCGAGTCCCCGGACCCAGGTCACCGGGTCATGTTGGGTCGCTGTCCCGGGTACCAGTGTCAGGTGACCACCCCGGCCCCGGGAGACGGAGTCATACCGGGTCCCCGGCCCGGGTCCCCGGGTTGCATCGGGACAAAAGCACCGGATCACTGGATCACGTGGGGGCCCGGGCCCGGGTCCCCGGGTTGCATCGGGACACCAGCGAAGGACCACCGGGTCCTGTCGGGTCCCCGGCCCGGGTCCCCTGGACAGGTCGTTAACCCGGCCCCAGGTCACCGGGTCATGTCGCGCACCCAGCCTGGTTCCCACGTTCCGGTGACCACCCCGGCACCAGGACCCCGGGTCCCGTGGGGACCCCAGCCCCAGGTGACCAGGTCACGCGGGGTCACCGGCCCCAGGTCAGCGGGTCACGTGGGGTCACCAGCCCCAGGTCAGTGGGTCACGTGGGGACACCGGCCCCAGGTCAGCGGGTCACGTGGGGACACCGGCCCCAGGTCACCGCGTCAGGTCGGGACCCCGAACCCAGGTCCAAGAGTCCGTCGACACCACAGCCCCGGGTCACCGGGTCGTGTCGGGTAACCGGCCTGGTTCCCAGGTTCCGATGACCACCCCGGCACCAGGACTCTGGGTCACGTGGGGACACAGGCCCCAGGTCAGAGGGTCACGTGGGGTCACCGGACCCAGGTGACCCGGTCACGTGGGGACACCGGCCCCAGGTGACCGGGTCACGTGGGGTCACCGGCCCCAGGTGACCGGATCACGTGGGGTCACCGGCCCCAGGTGACCGGGTCACGTGGGGTCACCGGCCCCAGGTGACCGGGTCACGTGGGGTCACCGGCCCCAGGTGACCGGGTCACGTGGGGACACCGGCCCCAGGTGACCGGGTCACGTGGGGTCACCGGCCCCAGGTGACCGGGTCACGTGGGGACACCGGCCCCAGGTGACCGGGTCACGTGGGGACCCCGGCCCCAGGTCACCGGGTCAAGTGGGGTCACCGGCTCCAGGTCAGAGGGTCACGTGGGGACCCCGGACCCAGGTCACCGGGTCATGTCGGGACCCAGCCTGGGTCCCCGGGACGGGTTTTTACCCCAGCCGCAGATCACCGGGTCCTGTCGGGTACCCGGGTCGGGTCCCCTGGACAGGTCGGCACCCCGGCCCCGGGTCACGTCGGGTCGCTGTCCCGGGTACCAGTGTCAGGTGACCACCCCGGCCCCGGGAGACGGAGTCATACCGGGTCCCCGGCACGGGTCCCCGGGTTGCATCGGGACACCAGCGAAGGACCACCGGGTCCTGTCGGGTCCCCGGCCCGGGTCCCCTGGACAGGTCGTAAACCCGGCCCCAGGTCACCGGGTCATGTCGCGCACCCGGCCTGGTTCCCAGGTTCCGGTGACCACCCCGGCACCAGGACCCCGGGTCACGTGGGGACCCCGGCCCCAGGTCAGCGGGTCACGTGGGGACACCGGCCCCAGGTCACCGCGTCAGGTCGGGACCCCGAACCCAGGTCTACGAGTCCGTCGACACCACAGCCCCGGGTCACCGGGTCGTGTCGGGTAACCGGCCTGGTTCCAAGGTTGCGATGACCACCCCGGCACCAGGACCCCGGGTCACGTGGGGACACCGGCCCCAGGTGACCGGGTCACGTGGGGACACCGGCCCCAGGTCATCGGGTCACGTGGGGACACCGGCACCAGGTGACCGGGTCACGTGGTGTCACCGGCCCCAGGTGACCGGGTCACGTGGGAACACCGGCCCCAGGTGACCGGGTCACGTGGGGTCACCGGCCCCAGGTGACCGGGTCACGTGGGGTCACAGGCCCCAGGTCACTGGGTCACGTGGGGACACCGGCCCCAGGTGACCGGGTCACGTGGGGTCACCGGCCCCAGGTGACCGGGTCACGTGCGGTCACCGGCCCCAGGTGAGCGGGTCACGTGGGGTCACCGGCACCACGTGACCGGGTCACGTGGGGTCTCCGGCCCCAGGTGACCGGGTCACGTGGGGTCACCGGCCCCAGGTGACCGGGTCACGTGGGGTCACCGGCCCCAGGTCAGCGGGTCACGTGCGGTCACCGGCCCCAGGTGAGCGGGTCACGTGGGGTCACCGGCCCCAGGTGACCGGGTCACGTGGGAACACCGGCCCCAGGTGACCGGGTCACGTGGGGTCACCGGCCCCAGGTGACCGGGTCACGTGGTGACACCGGCCCCAGGTGACCGGGTCACGTGGGGTCACCGGCCCCAGGTGACCGGGTCACGTGCGGTCACCGGCCCCAGGTGAGCGGGTCACGTGGGGTCACCGGCCCCAGGTGACCGGGTCACGTGGGAACACCGGCCCCAGGTGACCGGGTCACGTGGGGTCACCGGCCCCAGGTGACCGGGTCACGTGGGGTCACCGGCCCCAGGTGACCTGGTCACGTGGGGTCACCGGCCCCAGGTGACCGGGTCACGTGGGGTCACCGGCCCCAGGTGACCGGGTCACGTGGGGACACCGGCCCCAGGTGACCGGGTCACGTGGGGTCACAGGCCCCAGGTCACCGGGTCACGTGGGGTCACCGGCCCCAGGTGACCGGGTCACGTGGGGTCACCGGCCCCAGGTGACCGGGTCACGTGGGGTCACCGGCCCCAGGTGACCGGGTCACCGGCCCCAGGTGACCGGGTCACGTGGGGTCACCGGCACCAGGTGACCGGGTTACGTGGGGACACCGGCCCCAGGTGACCGGGTCACGTGGGGACCCCGGCCCCAGGTGACCGGGTCACGTGGGGTCACCGGCCCCAGGTCAGCGGGTCACGTGGGGTCACCGGCCCCAGGTCAGCGGATCACGTGGGGTCACCGGCCCCAGGTGACCGGGTCACGTGGGGACACCGGCCCCAGGTGACCGGGTCACGTGGGGTCACCGGCCCCAGGTCAGCGGGTCACGTGGGGACACCGGCCCCAGGTCAGCGGGTCACGTGGGGACACCGGCCCCAGGTGACCGGGTCACGTGGGGTCACCGGCACCAGGTGACCGGGTTACGTGGGGACACCGGCCCCAGGTGACCGGGTCACGTGGGGTCACCGGCCCCAGGTGACCGGGTCACGTGGGGTCACCGGCCCCAGGTCAGCGGGTCACGTGGGGTCACCGGCCCCAGGTCAGCGGGTCACGTGGGGACACCGGCCCCAGGTCAGCGGGTCACGTGGGGACACCGGCCCCAGGTCACCGCGTCAGGTCGGGACCCAGAACCCAGGTCCACGAGTCCGTCGACACCACAGCCCCGGGTCACCGGGTCGTGTCGGGTAACCGGCCTGGTTCCCAGGTTCCGATGACCACCCCGGCACTAGGACTCTGGGTCACGTGGGGACACCGGCCCCAGGTCACCGGGTCACGTAGGGTCACCGGCCCCAGGTGACCCGGTCACGTGGGGTCACCGGCCCCAGGTGACCGGGTCACGTGGGGTCACCGGCCCCAGGTGACCGGGTCACGTGAGGTCACCTGCCCCAGGTGACCGGGTCACGTGGGGTCACCGGCCCCAGGTGACCGGGTCACGTGGGGACACCGGCCCCAGGTGACCGGGTCACGTGGGGTCACAGGCCCCAGGTCATCGGGTCACGTGGGGACACCGGCACCAGGTGACCGGGTCACGTGGGGTCACCGGCCCCAGGTGACCGGGTCACGTGGGGACACCGGCCCCAGGTGACCGGGTCACGTGGGGACACCGGCCCCAGGTCATCGGGTCACGTGGGGACACCGGCACCAGGTGACCGGGTCACGTGGGGTCACCGGCCCCAGGTGACCTGGTCACGTGGGGTCACCGGCCCCAGGTGACCGGGTCACGTGAGGTCACCTGCCCCAGGTGACCGGGTCACGTGGGGTCACCGGCCCCAGGTGACCGGGTCACGTGGGGTCACCGGCCCCAGGTGACCTGGTCACGTGGGGTCACCGGCCCCAGGTGACCGGGTCACGTGGGGTCACCGGCCCCAGGTGACCGGGTCACGTGGGGACACCGGCCCCAGGTGACCGGGTCACGTGGGGTCACAGGCCCCAGGTCACCGGGTCACGTGGGGACACCGGCCCCAGGTGACCGGGTCACGTGGGGTCACCGGCCCCAGGTGACCAGGTCACGTGGGGTCACCGGCCCCAGGTGACCGGGTCACGTGGGCTCACCGGCCCCAGGTGACCGGGTCACGTGGGGTCACCGGCCCCAGGTGACCGGGTCACCGGCCCCAGGTGACCGGGTCACGTGGGGTCACCGGCACCAGGTGACCGGGTTACGTGGGGACACCGGCCCCAGGTGACCGGGTCACGTGGGGACCCCGGCCCCAGGTGACCGGGTCACGTTGGGTCACCGGCCCCAGGTCAGCGGGTCACGTGGGGTCACCGGCCCCAGGTCAGCGGATCACGTGGGGTCACCGGCCCCAGGTGACCGGGTCACGTGGGGTCACCGGCCCCAGGTGACCGGGTCACGTGGGGTCACCGGCCCCAGGTCAGCGGGTCACGTGGGGACACCGGCCCCAGGTCAGCGGGTCACGTGGGGACACCGGACCCAGGTCAGCGGGTCACGTGGGGTCACCGGCCCCAGGTAACCGGGTCATACCGAGTCCCCGGACCCAGGTCACCGGGTCAGTTCGGGACCCCGGACCCAGGTCGGGTCATGTCACGTCCCATGCCCGGGTCCCCGGGTTGGATTTTTACCCAGGCCCCGGGTCACAGGGTCATGTCGGGTCAACGGCCTGGGTACAAGGGTCTGGTGACCACCCCGAGCCCAGGTCCCCGGGTCATGACGGGACACCGGACCAGGTCCCCGAGTCCGGTCGACACCACAGCCCCAGGTCACCGGGTCATGTCGGGACCCAGCCCGGGTCCCCGGGACGGGTTTTTACCCCAGCCGCAGATCACCGGGTCCTGTCGGGTACCCGGGTCGGGTCCCCTGGACAGGTCGGCACCCCGGCCCCGGGTCACGGGGTCATGTCGGGTCGCTGTCCCGGGTACCAGTGTCAGGTGACCACCCCGGCCCCGGGAGACGGAGTCATACCGGGTCCCCGGCCCGGGTCCCCGGGTTGCATCGGGACAAAAGCACCGGATCACTGGATCACGTGGGGGCCCGGGACCGGGTCCCCGGGTTGCATCGGGACACCAGCGAAGGACCACCGGGTCCTGTCGGGTCCCCGGCCCGGGTCCCCTGGACAGGTCGTTAACCCGGCCCCAGGTCACCGGGTCGTGTCGGGTAACCGGCCTGGTTCCCAGGTTCCGGTGACCACCCCGGCACCAGGACCCCGGGTCCCGTGGTGACCCCGGCCCCAGGTGACCGGGTCACGCGGGGTCACCGGCCCCAGGTCAGCGGGTCACGTGGGGTCACCGGCCCCAGGTCAGCGGGTCACGTGGGGACACCGGCCCCAGGTCACCGCATCAGGTCGGGACCCCGAACCCAGGTCCACGAGTCCGTCGACACCACAGCCCCGGGTCACCGGGTCGTGTCGGGTAACCGGCCTGGTTCCCAGGTTCCGATGACCACCCCGGCACCAGGACCCCGGGTCACGTGGGGACACCGGCCCCAGGTGACCGGGTCACGTGGGGTCACCGGCCCCAGGTGACCTGGTCACGTGGGGTCACCGGCCCCAGGTGACCGGGTCACGTGGGGTCACCGGCCCCAGGTGACCGGGTCACGTGGGGTCACCGGCCCCAGGTGACCGGGTCACGTGGGGACACCGGCCCCAGGTGACCGGGTCACGTGGGGTCACCGGCCCCAGGTGACCGGGTCACGTGGGGACACCGGCCCCAGGTGACCGGGTCACGTGGGGACCCCGGCCCCAGGTCACCGGGTCAAGTGGGGTCACCGGCTCCAGGTCAGAGGGTCACGTGGGGACCCCGGACCCAGGTCACCGGGTCATGTCGGGACCCAGCCTGGGTCCCCGGGACGGGTTTTTACCCCAGCCGCAGATCACCGGGTCCTGTCGGGTACCCGGGTCGGGTCCCCTGGACAGGTCGGCACCCCGGCCCCGGGTCACGGGGTCACGTCGGGTCGCTGTCCCGGGTACCAGTGTCAGGTGACCACCCCGGCCCCGGGAGACGGAGTCATACCGGGTCCCCGGCACGGGTCCCCGGGTTGCATCGGGACACCAGCGAAGGACCACCGGGTCCTGTCGGGTCCCCGGCCCGGGTCCCCTGGACAGGTCGTAAACCCGGCCCCAGGTCACCGGGTCATGTCGCGCACCCGGCCTGGTTCCCAGGTTCCGGTGACCACCCCGGCACCAGGACCCCGGGTCACGTGGGGACCCCGGCCCCAGGTCAGCGGGTCACGTGGGGACACCGGCCCCAGGTCACCGCGTCAGGTCGGGACCCCGAACCCAGGTCTACGAGTCCGTCGACACCACAGCCCCGGGTCACCGGGTCGTGTCGGGTAACCGGCCTGGTTCCAAGGTTGCGATGACCACCCCGGCACCAGGACCCCGGGTCACGTGGGGACACCGGCCCCAGGTGACCGGGTCACGTGGGGACACCGGCCCCAGGTCATCGGGTCACGTGGGGACACCGGCACCAGGTGACCGGGTCACGTGGGGTCACCGGCCCCAGGTGACCTGGTCACGTGGGGTCACCGGCCCCAGGTGACCGGGTCACGTGGGGTCACCGGCCCCAGGTGACCGGGTCACGTGAGGTCACCTGCCCCAGGTGACCGGGTCACGTGGGGTCACCGGCCCCAGGTGACCGGGTCACGTGGGGTCACCGGCCCCAGGTGACTGGGTCACGTGCGGTCACCGGCCCCAGGTGACCGGGTCACGTGGGGTCACCGGCCCCAGGTGACCGGGTCACGTGGGGTCACCGGCCCCAGGTGACCGGGTCACGTGGTGTCACCGGCCCCAGGTGACCGGGTCACGTGGGAACACCGGCCCCAGGTGACCGGGTCACGTGGGGTCACCGGCCCCAGGTGACCGGGTCACGTGGGGTCACAGGCCCCAGGTCACTGGGTCACGTGGGGACACCGGCCCCAGGTGACCGGGTCACGTGGGGTCACCGGCCCCAGGTGACCGGGTCACCGGCCCCAGGTGAGCGGGTCACGTGGGGTCACCGGCACCACGTGACCGGGTCACGTGGGGTCACCGGCCCCAGGTGACCGGGTCACGTGGGGTCACCGGCCCCAGGTGACCGGGTCACGTGGGGTCACCGGCCCCAGGTCAGCGGGTCACGTGGGGTCACCGGCCCCAGGTCAGCGGGTCACGTGGGGTCACCGGCCCCAGGTGACCGGGTCACGTGGGGTCACCGGCCCCAGGTGACCGGGTCACGTGGGAACACCGGCCCCAGGTGACCGGGTCACGTGGGGTCACCGGCCCCAGGTGACCGGGTCACGTGGGGTCACAGGCCCCAGGTCACCGGGTCACGTGGGGTCACAGGCCCCAGGTCACCGGGTCACGTGGGGACACCGGCCCCAGGTGACCGGGTCACGTGGGGTCACCGGCCCCAGGTGACCGGGTCACGTGGGGACACCGGCCCCAGGTGACCGGGTCACGTGGGGTCACCGGCCCCAGGTCAGCGGGTCACGTGGGGACACCGGCCCAAGGTCACCGGGTCACGTGGGGACACCGGCCCCAGGTGACCGGGTCACGTGGGGTCACCGGCCCCAGGTGTCCTGGTCACGTGGGGTCACCGGCCCCAGGTGACCGGGTCACGTGGGGTCACCGGCCCCAGGTGACCGGGTCACGTGGGGTCACCGGCACCAGGTGACCGGGTCACGTGGGGTCACCGGCCCCAGGTGACCGGGTCTCGTGGGGTCACCGGCCCCAGGTGACCGGGTCACGTGGGGTCACCGGCCCCAGGTGACCGGGTCACGTGGGGACACCGGCCCCAGGTGACCGGGTCACGTGGGGTCACCGGCCCCAGGTGACCGGGTCACGTGGGGTCACCGGCCCCAGGTGACCGGGTCACGTGGGGTCACCGGCCCCAGGTGACCGGGTCACGTGGGGTCACCGGCCCCAGGTGACCGGGTCACGTGGGGACACCGGCCCCAGGTGACCGGGTCACGTGGGGTCACCGGCCCCAGGTGACCGGGTCACGTGGGGACACCGGCCCCAGGTGACCGGGTCACGTGGGGTCACCGGCCCCAGGTGACCGGGTCACGTGGGAACACCGGCCCCAGGTGACCGGGTCACGTGGGGTCACCGGCCCCAGGTGACCGGGTCACGTGGGGTCACAGACCCCAGGTCACCGGGTCACGTGGGGACACCGGCCCCAGGTCACCGGGTCACGTGGGGTCACCGGCCCCAGGTGACCAGGTCACGTGGGGTCACCGGCCCCAGGTGACCGGGTCACGTGGGGTCACCGGCCCCAGGTCAGCGGGTCACGTGGGGTCACCGGCCCCAGGTGACCGGGTCACGTGGGGACACCGGCCCCAGGTGACCGGGTCACGTGGGGTCACCGGCCCCAGGTCAGCGGGTCACGTGGGGACACCGGCCCAAGGTCACCGGGTCACGTGGGGACACCGGCCCCAGGTGACCGGGTCACGTGGGGTCACCGGCCCCAGGTGTCCTGGTCACGTGGGGTCACCGGCCCCAGGTGACCGGGTCACGTGGGGTCACCGGCCCCAGGTGACCGGGTCACGTGGGGACACCGGCCCCAGGTGACCGGGTCACGTGGGGTCACCGGCCCCAGGTGACCGGGTCACGTGGGGTCACCGGCCCCAGGTGACCGGGTCACGTGGGGTCACCGGCCCCAGGTAACCGGGTCACGTGGGGTCACCGGCCCCAGGTCAGCGGGTCACGTGGGGTCACCGGCCCCAGGTCAGCGGATCACGTGGGGTCACCGGCCCCAGGTGACCGGGTCACGTGGGGACACCGGCCCCAGGTGACCGGGTCACGTGGGGTCACCGGCCCCAGGTGACCGGGTCACCGGCCCCAGGTGACCGGGTCACGTGGGGACACCGGCCCCAGGTGACCGGGTCACGTGGGGACCCCGGCCCCAGGTGACCGGGTCACGTGGGGTCACCTGCCCCAGGTCAGCGGGTCACGTGGGGTCACCGGCCCCAGGTCAGCGGATCACGTGGGGTCACCGGCCCCAGGTGACCGGGTCATGTGGGGACACCGGCCCCAGGTGACCGGGTCACGTGGGGTCACCGGCCCCAGGTGACCAGGTCACGTGGGGTCACCGGCCCCAGGTGACCGGGTCACGTGGGGACACCGGCCCCAGGTGACCGGGTCACGTGGGGTCACCGACCCCAGGTGACCGGGTCACGTGGGGTCACCGGCCCCAGGTGACCGGGTCACGTGGGGACACCGGACCCAGGTAACCGGGTCATACCGAGTCCCCGGACCCAGGTCACCGGGTCAGTTCGGGACCCCGGACCCAGGTCGGGTCATGTCACGTCCCATGCCCGGGTCCCCGGGTTGGATTTTTACCCAGGCCCCGGGTCACAGGGTCATGTCGGGTCAACGGCCTGGGTACAAGGGTCTGGTGACCACCCCGACCCCAGGTCCCCGGGTCAAGACGGGACACCGGACCAGGTCCCCGAGTCCGGTCGACACCACAGCCCCAGGTCACCGGGTCATGTCGGGACCCAGCCCGGGTCCCCGGGACGGGTTTTTACCCCAGCCGCAGATCTCCGGGTCCTGTCGGGTACCCGGGTCGGGTCCCCTGGACAGGTCGGCACCCCGGCCCCGGGTCACGGGGTCACGTCGGGTCGCTGTCCCGGGTACCAGTGTCAGGTGACCACCCCGGCCCCGGGAGACGGAGTCATACCGGGTCCCCGGCCCGGGTCCCCGGGTTGCATCGGGACAAAAGCACCGGATCACTGGATCACGTGGGGGCCCGGGCCCGGGTCCCCGGGTTGCATCGGGACACCAGCGAAGGACCACCGGGTCCTGTCGGGTCCCCGGCCCGGGTCCCCTGGACAGGTCGTTAACCCGGCCCCAGGTCACCGGGTCGTGTCGGGTAACCGGCCTGGTTCCCAGGTTCCGGTGACCACCCCGGCACCAGGACCCCGGGTCCCGTGGTGACCCCGGCCCCAGGTGACCGGGTCACGCGGGGTCACCGGCCCCAGGTCAGCGGGTCACGTGGGGTCACCGGCCCCAGGTCAGCGGGTCACGTGGGGACACCGGCCCCAGGTCACCGCATCAGGTCGGGACCCCGAACCCAGGTCCACGAGTCCGTCGACACCACAGCCCCGGGTCACCGGGTCGTGTCGGGTAACCGGCCTGGTTCCCAGGTTCCGATGACCACCCCGGCACCAGGACCCCGGGTCACGTGGGGACACCGGCCCCAGGTGACCGGGTCACGTGGGGTCACCGGCCCCAGGTGACCTGGTCACGTGGGGTCACCGGCCCCAGGTGACCGGGTCACGTGGGGTCACCGGCCCCAGGTGACCGGGTCACGTGGGGTCACCGGCCCCAGGTGACCGGGTCACGTGGGGACACCGGCCCCAGGTGACCGGGTCACGTGGGGTCACCGGCCCCAGGTGACCGGGTCACGTGGGGACACCGGCCCCAGGTGACCGGGTCACGTGGGGACCCCGGCCCCAGGTCACCGGGTCAAGTGGGGTCACCGGCTCCAGGTGACCGGGTCACGTGGGGACCCCGGACCCAGGTCACCGGGTCATGTCGGGACCCAGCCTGGGTCCCCGGGACGGGTTTTTACCCCAGCCGCAGATCACCGGGTCCTGTCGGGTACCCGGGTCGGGTCCCCTGGACAGGTCGGCACCCCGGCCCCGGGTCACGGGGTCACGTCGGGTCGCTGTCCCGGGTACCAGTGTCAGGTGACCACCCCGGCCCCGGGAGACGGAGTCATACCGGGTCCCCGGCACGGGTCCCCGGGTTGCATCGGGACACCAGCGAAGGACCACCGGGTCCTGTCGGGTCCCCGGCCCGGGTCCCCTGGACAGGTCGTAAACCCGGCCCCAGGTCACCGGGTCATGTCGCGCACCCGGCCTGGTTCCCAGGTTCCGGTGACCACCCCGGCACCAGGACCCCGGGTCACGTGGGGACCCCGGCCCCAGGTCAGCGGGTCACGTGGGGACACCGGCCCCAGGTCACCGCGTCAGGTCGGGACCCCGAACCCAGGTCTACGAGTCCGTCGACACCACAGCCCCGGGTCACCGGGTCGTGTCGGGTAACCGGCCTGGTTCCAAGGTTGCGATGACCACCCCGGCACCAGGACCCCGGGTCACGTGGGGACACCGGCCCCAGGTGACCGGGTCACGTGGGGACACCGGCCCCAGGTCATCGGGTCACGTGGGGACACCGGCACCAGGTGACCGGGTCACGTGGGGTCACCGGCCCCAGGTGACCTGGTCACGTGGGGTCACCGGCCCCAGGTGACCGGGTCACGTGGGGTCACCGGCCCCAGGTGACCGGGTCACGTGAGGTCACCTGCCCCAGGTGACCGGGTCACGTGGGGTCACCGGCCCCAGGTGACCGGGTCACGTGGGGTCACCGGCCCCAGGTGACTGGGTCACGTGCGGTCACCGGCCCCAGGTGACCGGGTCACGTGGGGTCACCGGCCCCAGGTGACCGGGTCACGTGGGGTCACCGGCCCCAGGTGACCGGGTCACGTGGTGTCACCGGCCCCAGGTGACCGGGTCACGTGGGAACACCGGCCCCAGGTGACCGGGTCACGTGGGGTCACCGGCCCCAGGTGACCGGGTCACGTGGGGTCACAGGCCCCAGGTCACTGGGTCACGTGGGGACACCGGCCCCAGGTGACCGGGTCACGTGGGGTCACCGGCCCCAGGTGACCGGGTCACCGGCCCCAGGTGAGCGGGTCACGTGGGGTCACCGGCACCACGTGACCGGGTCACGTGGGGTCACCGGCCCCAGGTGACCGGGTCACGTGGGGTCACCGGCCCCAGGTGACCGGGTCACGTGGGGTCACCGGCCCCAGGTCAGCGGGTCACGTGGGGTCACCGGCCCCAGGTCAGCGGGTCACGTGGGGTCACCGGCCCCAGGTGACCGGGTCACGTGGGAACACCGGCCCCAGGTGACCGGGTCACGTGGGGTCACCGGCCCCAGGTGACCGGGTCACGTGGGGTCACAGGCCCCAGGTCACCGGGTCACGTGGGGTCACAGGCCCCAGGTCACCGGGTCACGTGGGGACACCGGCCCCAGGTGACCGGGTCACGTGGGGTCACCGGCCCCAGGTGACCGGGTCACGTGGGGACACCGGCCCCAGGTGACCGGGTCACGTGGGGTCACCGGCCCCAGGTCAGCGGGTCACGTGGGGACACCGGCCCAAGGTCACCGGGTCACGTGGGGACACCGGCCCCAGGTGACCGGGTCACGTGGGGTCACCGGCCCCAGGTGTCCTGGTCACGTGGGGTCACCGGCCCCAGGTGACCGGGTCACGTGGGGTCACCGGCCCCAGGTGACCGGGTCACGTGGGGTCACCGGCACCAGGTGACCGGGTCACGTGGGGTCACCGGCCCCAGGTGACCGGGTCTCGTGGGGTCACCGGCCCCAGGTGACCGGGTCACGTGGGGTCACCGGCCCCAGGTGACCGGGTCACGTGGGGACACCGGCCCCAGGTGACCGGGTCACGTGGGGTCACCGGCCCCAGGTGACCGGGTCACGTGGGGTCACCGGCCCCAGGTGACCGGGTCACGTGGGGTCACCGGCCCCAGGTGACCGGGTCACGTGGGGTCACCGGCCCCAGGTGACCGGGTCACGTGGGGACACCGGCCCCAGGTGACCGGGTCACGTGGGGTCACCGGCCCCAGGTGACCGGGTCACGTGGGGACACCGGCCCCAGGTGACCGGGTCACGTGGGGTCACCGGCCCCAGGTGACCGGGTCACGTGGGAACACCGGCCCCAGGTGACCGGGTCACGTGGGGTCACCGGCCCCAGGTGACCGGGTCACGTGGGGTCACAGACCCCAGGTCACCGGGTCACGTGGGGACACCGGCCCCAGGTCACCGGGTCACGTGGGGTCACCGGCCCCAGGTGACCAGGTCACGTGGGGTCACCGGCCCCAGGTGACCGGGTCACGTGGGGTCACCGGCCCCAGGTCAGCGGGTCACGTGGGGTCACCGGCCCCAGGTGACCGGGTCACGTGGGGACACCGGCCCCAGGTGACCGGGTCACGTGGGGTCACCGGCCCCAGGTCAGCGGGTCACGTGGGGACACCGGCCCAAGGTCACCGGGTCACGTGGGGACACCGGCCCCAGGTGACCGGGTCACGTGGGGTCACCGGCCCCAGGTGTCCTGGTCACGTGGGGTCACCGGCCCCAGGTGACCGGGTCACGTGGGGTCACCGGCCCCAGGTGACCGGGTCACGTGGGGACACCGGCCCCAGGTGACCGGGTCACGTGGGGTCACCGGCCCCAGGTGACCGGGTCACGTGGGGTCACCGGCCCCAGGTGACCGGGTCACGTGGGGTCACCGGCCCCAGGTAACCGGGTCACGTGGGGTCACCGGCCCCAGGTCAGCGGGTCACGTGGGGTCACCGGCCCCAGGTCAGCGGATCACGTGGGGTCACCGGCCCCAGGTGACCGGGTCACGTGGGGACACCGGCCCCAGGTGACCGGGTCACGTGGGGTCACCGGCCCCAGGTGACCGGGTCACCGGCCCCAGGTGACCGGGTCACGTGGGGACACCGGCCCCAGGTGACCGGGTCACGTGGGGACCCCGGCCCCAGGTGACCGGGTCACGTGGGGTCACCTGCCCCAGGTCAGCGGGTCACGTGGGGTCACCGGCCCCAGGTCAGCGGATCACGTGGGGTCACCGGCCCCAGGTGACCGGGTCATGTGGGGACACCGGCCCCAGGTGACCGGGTCACGTGGGGTCACCGGCCCCAGGTGACCAGGTCACGTGGGGTCACCGGCCCCAGGTGACCGGGTCACGTGGGGACACCGGCCCCAGGTGACCGGGTCACGTGGGGTCACCGGCCCCAGGTGACCGGGTCACGTGGGGACACCGGCCCCAGGTGACCGGGTCACGTGGGGTCACCGGCCCCAGGTCAGCGGGTCACGTGGGGACACCGGCCCAAGGTCACCGGGTCACGTGGGGACACCGGCCCCAGGTGACCGGGTCACGTGGGGTCACCGGCCCCAGGTGTCCTGGTCACGTGGGGTCACCGGCCCCAGGTGACCGGGTCACGTGGGGTCACCGGCCCCAGGTGACCGGGTCACGTGGGGTCACCGGCACCAGGTGACCGGGTCACGTGGGGTCACCGGCCCCAGGTGACCGGGTCTCGTGGGGTCACCGGCCCCAGGTGACCGGGTCACGTGGGGTCACCGGCCCCAGGTGACCGGGTCACGTGGGGACACCGGCCCCAGGTGACCGGGTCACGTGGGGTCACCGGCCCCAGGTGACCGGGTCACGTGGGGTCACCGGCCCCAGGTGACCGGGTCACGTGGGGTCACCGGCCCCAGGTGACCGGGTCACGTGGGGACACCGGCCCCAGGTGACCGGGTCACGTGGGGTCACCGGCCCCAGGTGACCGGGTCACGTGGGGACACCGGCCCCAGGTGACCGGGTCACGTGGGGTCACCGGCCCCAGGTGACCGGGTCACGTGGGAACACCGGCCCCAGGTGACCGGGTCACGTGGGGTCACCGGCCCCAGGTGACCGGGTCACGTGGGGTCACAGGCCCCAGGTCACCGGGTCACGTGGGGACACCGGCCCCAGGTCACCGGGTCACGTGGGGTCACCGGCCCCAGGTGACCAGGTCACGTGGGGTCACCGGCCCCAGGTGACCGGGTCACGTGGGGTCACCGGCCCCAGGTCAGCGGGTCACGTGGGGTCACCGGCCCCAGGTGACCGGGTCACGTGGGGACACCGGCCCCAGGTGACCGGGTCACGTGGGGTCACCGGCCCCAGGTCAGCGGGTCACGTGGGGACACCGGCCCAAGGTCACCGGGTCACGTGGGGACACCGGCCCCAGGTGACCGGGTCACGTGGGGTCACCGGCCCCAGGTGTCCTGGTCACGTGGGGTCACCGGCCCCAGGTGACCGGGTCACGTGGGGTCACCGGCCCCAGGTGACCGGGTCACGTGGGGACACCGGCCCCAGGTGACCGGGTCACGTGGGGTCACCGGCCCCAGGTGACCGGGTCACGTGGGGTCACCGGCCCCAGGTAACCGGGTCACGTGGGGTCACCGGCCCCAGGTGACCGGGTCACGTGGGGACCCCGGCCCCAGGTGACCGGGTCACGTGGGGTCACCGGCCCCAGGTCAGCGGGTCACGTGGGGTCACCGGCCCCAGGTCAGCGGATCACGTGGGGTCACCGGCCCCAGGTGACCGGGTCACGTGGGGACACCGGCCCCAGGTGACCGGGTCACGTGGGGTCACCGGCCCCAGGTGACCGGGTCACCGGCCCCAGGTGACCGGGTCACGTGGGGACACCGGCCCCAGGTGACCGGGTCACGTGGGGACCCCGGCCCCAGGTGACCGGGTCACGTGGGGTCACCGGCCCCAGGTCAGCGGGTCACGTGGGGTCACCGGCCCCAGGTCAGCGGATCACGTGGGGTCACCGGCCCCAGGTGACCGGGTCATGTGGGGACACCGGCCCCAGGTGACCGGGTCACGTGGGGTCACCGGCCCCAGGTCAGCGGGTCACGTGGGGACACCGGCCCCAGGTCAGCGGGTCACGTGGGGACACCGGCCCCAGGTGACCGGGTCACGTGGGGTCACCGGCCCCAGGTAACCGGGTCATACCGAGTCCCCGGACCCAGGTCACCGGGTCAGTTCGGGACCCCGGACCCAGGTCGGGTCATGTCACGTCCCATGCCCGGGTCCCCGGGTTGGATTTTTACCCAGGCCCCGGGTCACAGGGTCATGTCGGGTCAACGGCCTGGGTACAAGGGTCTGGTGACCACCCCGACCCCAGGTCCCCGGGTCATGACGGGACACCGGACCAGGTCCCCGAGTCCGGTCGACACCACAGCCCCAGGTCACCGGGTCATGTCAGGACCCAGCCCGGGTCCCCGGGACGGGTTTTTACCCCAGCCGCAGATCACCGGGTCCTGTCGGGTCCCCGGCCCGGGTCCCCTGGACAGGTCGATAACCCGGCCCCAGGTCACCCGGTCATCTCGCGCACCCGGCCTGGTTCCCAGGTTCCGATGACCACCCCGGCCCCAGGTGACCGGGTCACGTGGGGTCACCGGCCCCAGGTGACCGGGTCACGTGGGGTCACCGGCACCAGGTGACCGGGTCACGTGGGGTCACCGGCCCCAGGTGACCGGGTCACGTGGGGTCACCGGCCCCAGGTGACCGGGTCACGTGGGGTCACCGGCCCCAGGTGACCGGGTCACGTGCGGTCACCGGCCCCAGGTGAGCGGGTCACGTGGGGTCACCGGCCCCAGGTGACCGGGTCACGTGGGAACACCGGCCCCAGGTCACCGGGTCACGTGGGGTCACCGGCCCCAGGTGACCGGGTCACGTGGGGTCACCGGCCCCAGGTGACCTGGTCACGTGGGGTCACCGGCCCCAGGTGACCGGGTCACGTGGGGTCACCGGCCCCAGGTGACCGGGTCACGTGGGGACACCGGCCCCAGGTGACCGGGTCACGTGGGGTCACAGGCCCCAGGTCACCGGGTCACGTGGGGACACCGGCCCCAGATGACCGGTTCACGTGGGGTCACCGGCCCCAGGTCACCGGGTCACGTGGGGACACCGGCCCCATGTGACCGGGTCACGTGGGGTCACCGGCCCCAGGTGACCGGGTCACGTGGGGTCACCGGCCCCAGGTGACCGGGTCACCGGCCCCAGGTGACCGGGTCACGTGGGGTCACCGGCACCAGGTGACCAGGTCACGTGGGGTCACCGGCCCCAGGTGACCGGGTCACGTGGGGACACCGGCCCCAGGTGACCGGGTCACGTGGGGTCACCAGCCCCAGGTCACCGGGTCACGTGGGGACACCGGCCCCAGGTGACCAGGTCACGTGGGGTCACCGGCCCCAGGTGACCGGGTCACGTGGGGTCACCGGCCCCAGGTGACCGGGTCACCGGCCCCAGGTGACCGGGTCACGTGGGGTCACCGGCACCAGGTGACCGGGTTCCGTGGGGACACCGGCCCCAGGTGACCGGGTCACGTGGGGACCCCGGCCCCAGGTGACCGGGTCACGTGGGGTCACCGGCCCCAGGTCAGCGGGTCACGTGGGGTCACCGGCCCCAGGTCAGCGGATCACGTGGGGTCACCGGCCCCAGGTGACCGGGTCACGTGGGGACACCGGCCCCAGGTGACCGGGTCACGTGGGGTCACCGGCCCCAGGTCAGCGGGTCACGTGGGGACACCGGCCCCAGGTCAGCGGGTCACGTGGGGACACCGGCCCCAGGTGACCGGGTCACGTGGGGTCACCGGCCCCAGGTAACCGGGTCATACCGAGTCCCCGGACCCAGGTCACCGGGTCAGTTCGGGACCCCGGACCCAGGTCGGGTCATGTCACGTCCCATGCCCGGGTCCCCGGGTTGGATTTTTACCCAGGCCCCGGGTCACAGGGTCATGTCGGGTCAACGGCCTGGGTACAAGGGTCTGGTGACCACCCCGACCCCAGGTCCCCGGGTCATGACGGGACACCGGACCAGGTCCCCGAGTCCGGTCGACACCACAGCCCCAGGTCACCGGGTCATGTCGGGACCCAGCCCGGGTCCCCGGGACGGGTTTTTACCCCAGCCGCAGATCACCGGGTCCTGTCGGGTACCCGGGTCGGGTCCCCTGGACAGGTCGGCACCCCGGCCCCGGGTCACGGGGTCATGTCGGGTCGCTGTCCCGGGTACCAGTGTCAGGTGACCACCCCGGCCCCGGGAGACGGAGTCATACCGGGTCCCCGGCCCGGGTCCCCGGGTTGCATCGGGACAAAAGCACCGGATCACTGGATCACGTGGGGGCCCGGGCCCGGGTCCCCGGGTTGCATCGGGACACCAGCGAAGGACCACCGGGTCCTGTCGGGTCCCCGGCCCGGGTCCCCTGGACAGGTCGTTAACCCGGCCCCAGGTCACCGGGTCGTGTCGGGTAACCGGACTGGTTCCCAGGTTCCGGTGACCACCCCGGCACCAGGACCCCGGGTCCCGTGGTGACCCCGGCCCCAGGTGACCGGGTCACGCGGGGTCACCGGCCCCAGGTCAGCGGGTCACGTGGGGTCACCGGCCCCAGGTCAGCGGGTCACGTGGGGACACCGGCCCCAGGTCACCGCATCAGGTCGGGACCCCGAACCCAGGTCCACGAGTCCGTCGACACCACAGCCCCGGGTCACCGGGTCGTGTCGGGTAACCGGCCTGGTTCCCAGGTTCCGATGACCACCCCGGCACCAGGACCCCGGGTCACGTGGGGACACCGGCCCCAGGTGACCGGGTCACGTGGGGTCACCGGCCCCAGGTGACCTGGTCACGTGGGGTCACCGGCCCCAGGTGACCGGGTCACGTGGGGTCACCGGCCCCAGGTGACCGGGTCACGTGGGGACACCGGCCCCAGGTGACCGGGTCACGTGGGGTCACCGGCCCCAGGTGACCGGGTCACGTGGGGTCACCGGCCCCAGGTCAGCGGGTCACGTGGGGACCCCGGCCCCAGGTCACCGGGTCAAGTGGGGTCACCGGCTCCAGGTCAGAGGGTCACGTGGGGACCCCGGACCCAGGTCACCGGGTCATGTCGGGACCCAGCCTGGGTCCCCGGGACGGGTTTTTACCCCAGCCGCAGATCACCGGGTCCTGTCGGGTACCCGGGTCGGGTCCCCTGGACAGGTCGGCACCCCGGCCCCGGGTCACGGGGTCACGTCGGGTCGCTGTCCCGGGTACCAGTGTCAGGTGACCACCCCGGCCCCGGGAGACGGAGTCATACCGGGTCCCCGGCACGGGTCCCCGGGTTGCATCGGGACACCAGCGAAGGACCACCGGGTCCTGTCGGGTCCCCGGCCCGGGTCCCCTGGACAGGTCGTAAACCCGGCCCCAGGTCACCGGGTCATGTCGCGCACCCGGCCTGGTTCCCAGGTTCCGGTGACCACCCCGGCACCAGGACCCCGGGTCACGTGGGGACCCCGGCCCCAGGTCAGCGGGTCACGTGGGGACACCGGCCCCAGGTCACCGCGTCAGGTCGGGACCCCGAACCCAGGTCTACGAGTCCGTCGACACCACAGCCCCGGGTCACCGGGTCGTGTCGGGTAACCGGCCTGGTTCCAAGGTTGCGATGACCACCCCGGCACCAGGACCCCGGGTCACGTGGGGACACCGGCCCCAGGTGACCGGGTCACGTGGGGACACCGGCCCCAGGTCATCGGGTCACGTGGGGACACCGGCACCAGGTGACCGGGTCACGTGGGGTCACCGGCCCCAGGTGACCGGGTCACGTGGGGTCACCGGCCCCAGGTGACCGGGTCACGTGGGGTCACCGGCCCCAGGTGACCGGGTCACGTGAGGTCACCTGCCCCAGGTGACCGGGTCACGTGGGGTCACCGGCCCCAGGTGACCGGGTCACGTGGGGTCACCGGCCCCAGGTGACCGGGTCACGTGGGGTCACCGGCCCCAGGTGACCGGGTCACGTGGGGTCACCGGCCCCAGGTGACCGGGTCACGTGGTGTCACCGGCCCCAGGTGACCGGGTCACGTGGGAACACCGGCCCCAGGTGACCGGGTCACGTGGGGTCACCGGCCCCAGGTGACCGGGTCACGTGGGGTCACAGGCCCCAGGTCACTGGGTCACGTGGGGACACCGGCCCCAGGTGACCGGGTCACGTGGGTTCACCGGCCCCAGGTGACCGGGTCACCGGCCCCAGGTGAGCGGGTCACGTGGGGTCACCGGCCCCAGGTGAGCGGGTCACGTGGGGTCACCGGCCCCAGGTGACCGGGTCACCGGCCCCAGGTGACCGGGTCACGTGGGGTCACCGGCACCACGTGACCGGGTCACGTGGGGTCACCGGCCCCAGGTGACCGGGTCACGTGGGGTCACCGGCCCCAGGTGACCGGGTCACGTGGGGTCACCGGCCCCAGGTCAGCGGGTCACGTGGGGTCACCGGCCCCAGGTCAGCGGGTCACGTGGGGTCACCGGCCCCAGGTGACCGGGTCACGTGGGGTCACCGGCCCCAGGTGACCGGGTCACGTGGGAACACCGGCCCCAGGTGACCGGGTCACGTGGGGTCACCGGCCCCAGGTGACCGGGTCACGTGGGGTCACAGGCCCCAGGTGACCGGGTCACGTGGGGACACCGGCCCCAGGTGACCGGGTCACGTGGGGTCACCGGCCCCAGGTGACCGGGTCACGTGGGGTCACCGGCCCCAGGTCAGCAGGTCACGTGGGGTCACCGGCCCCAGGTGACCGGGTCACGTGGGGACACCGGCCCCAGGTGACCGGGTCACGTGGGGTCACCGGCCCCAGGTCAGCGGGTCACGTGGGGACACCGGCCCAAGGTCACCGGGTCACGTGGGGACACCGGCCCCAGGTGACCGGGTCACGTGGGGTCACCGGCCCCAGGTGTCCTGGTCACGTGGGGTCACCGGCCCCAGGTGACCGGGTCACGTGGGGTCACCGGCCCCAGGTGACCGGGTCACGTGGGGTCACCGGCACCAGGTGACCGGGTCACGTGGGGTCACCGGCCCCAGGTGACCGGGTCTCGTGGGGTCACCGGCCCCAGGTGACCGGGTCACGTGGGGTCACCGGCCCCAGGTGACCGGGTCACGTGGGGACACCGGCCCCAGGTGACCGGGTCACGTGGGGTCACCGGCCCCAGGTGACCGGGTCACGTGGGGTCACCGGCCCCAGGTGACCGGGTCACGTGGGGTCACCGGCCCCAGGTGACCGGGTCACGTGGGGTCACCGGCCCCAGGTGACCGGGTCACGTGGGGACACCGGCCCCAGGTGACCGGGTCACGTGGGGTCACCGGCCCCAGGTGACCGGGTCACGTGGGGTCACCGGCCCCAGGTGACCGGGTCACGTGGGGTCACCGGCCCCAGGTGACCGGGTCATGTGGGAACACCGGCCCCAGGTGACCGGGTCACGTGGGGTCACCGGCCCCAGGTGACCGGGTCACGTGGGGACACCGGCCCCAGGTGACCGGGTCACGTGGGGTCACCGGCCCCAGGTGACCGGGTCACGTGGGGTCACCGGCCCCAGGTGACCGGGTCACGTGGGGACACCGGCCCCAGGTGACCGGGTCACGTGGGGTCACCGGCCCCAGGTGACCGGGTCACGTGGGGTCACCGGCCCCAGGTGACCGGGTCACGTGGGGACACCGGCCCCAGGTGACCGGGTCACGTGGGGTCACCGGCCCCAGGTGACCAGGTCACGTGGGGTCACCGGCCTCAGGTGACCGGGTCACGTGGGGTCACCGGCCCCAGGTCAGCGGGTCACGTGGGGTCACCGGCCCCAGGTGACCGGGTCACGTGGGGACACCGGCCCCAGGTGACCGGGTCACGTGGGGTCACCGGCCCCAGGTCAGCGGGTCACGTGGGGACACCGGCCCAAGGTCACCGGGTCACGTGGGGACACCGGCCCCAGGTGACCGGGTCACGTGGGGTCACCGGCCCCAGGTGTCCTGGTCACGTGGGGTCACCGGCCCCAGGTGACCGGGTCACGTGGGGTCACCGGCCCCAGGTGACCGGGTCACGTGGGGACACCGGCCCCAGGTGACCGGGTCACGTGGGGTCACAGGCCCCAGGTCACTGGGTCACGTGGGGACACCGGCCCCAGGTGACCGGGTCACGTGGGTTCACCGGCCCCAGGTGACCGGGTCACCGGCCCCAGGTGAGCGGGTCACGTGGGGTCACCGGCCCCAGGTGACCGGGTCACGTGGGGTCACCGGCCCCAGGTGACCGGGTCACCGGCCCCAGGTGACCGGGTCACGTGGGGTCACCGGCACCACGTGACCGGGTCACGTGGGGTCACCGGCCCCAGGTGACCGGGTCACGTGGGGTCACCGGCCCCAGGTGACCGGGTCACGTGGGGTCACCGGCCCCAGGTCAGCGGGTCACGTGGGGTCACCGGCCCCAGGTGACCGGGTCACGTGGGGTCACCGGCCCCAGGTGACCGGGTCACGTGGGAACACCGGCCCCAGGTGACCGGGTCACGTGGGGTCACCGGCCCCAGGTGACCGGGTCACGTGGGGTCACAGGCCCCAGGTGAGCGGGTCACGTGGGGACACCGGCCCCAGGTGACCGGGTCACGTGGGGTCACCGGCCCCAGGTGACCGGGTCACGTGGGGTCACCGGCCCCAGGTGACCGGGTCACGTGGGGTCACCGGCCCCAGGTCAGCAGGTCACGTGGGGTCACCGGCCCCAGGTGACCGGGTCACGTGGGGACACCGGCCCCAGGTGACCGGGTCACGTGGGGTCACCGGCCCCAGGTCAGCGGGTCACGTGGGGACACCGGCCCAAGGTCACCGGGTCACGTGGGGACACCGGCCCCAGGTGACCGGGTCACGTGGGGTCACCGGCCCCAGGTGTCCTGGTCACGTGGGGTCACCGGCCCCAGGTGACCGGGTCACGTGGGGTCACCGGCCCCAGGTGACCGGGTCACGTGGGGTCACCGGCACCAGGTGACCGGGTCACGTGGGGTCACCGGCCCCAGGTGACCGGGTCTCGTGGGGTCACCGGCCCCAGGTGACCGGGTCACGTGGGGTCACCGGCCCCAGGTGACCGGGTCACGTGGGGACACCGGCCCCAGGTGACCGGGTCACGTGGGGTCACCGGCCCCAGGTGACCGGGTCACGTGGGGTCACCGGCCCCAGGTGACCGGGTCACGTGGGGTCACCGGCCCCAGGTCAGCGGGTCACGTGGGGACACCGGCCCCAGGTGACCGGGTCACGTGGGGTCACCGGCCCCAGGTGACCGGGTCACGTGGGGTCACCGGCACCAGGTGACCGGGTCACGTGGGAACACCGGCCCCAGGTGACCGGGTCACGTGGGGTCACCGGCCCCAGGTGACCGGGTCACGTGGGGTCACAGGCCCCAGATCACCGGGTCACGTGGGGACACCGGCCCCAGGTCACCGGGTCACGTGGGGTCACCGGCCCCAGGTGACCAGGTCACGTGGGGTCACCGGCCCCAGGTGACCGGGTCACGTGGGGTCACCGGCCCCAGGTCAGCGGGTCACGTGGGGTCACCGGCCCCAGGTGACCGGGTCACGTGGGGACACCGGCCCCAGGTGACCGGGTCACGTGGGGTCACCGGCCCCAGGTCAGCGGGTCACGTGGGGACACCGGCCCCAGGTGACCGGGTCACGTGGGGACACCGGCCCCAGGTGACCGGGTCACGTGGGGTCACCGGCCCCAGGTGTCCTGGTCACGTGGGGTCACCGGCCCCAGGTGACCGGGTCACGTGGGGTCACCGGCCCCAGGTGACCGGGTCACGTGGGGACACCGGCCCCAGGTGACCGGGTCACGTGGGGTCACCGGCCCCAGGTGACCGGGTCACGTGGGGTCACCGGCCCCAGGTGACCGGGTCACGTGGGGTCACCGGCCCCAGGTGACCGGGTCACGTGGGGACACCGGCCCCAGGTGATTGGGTCACGTGGGGTCACCGGCCCCAGGTCAGCGGGTCACGTGGGGACACCGGCCCCAGGTCACCGCGTCAGGTCGGGACCCCGAACCCAGGTCTACGAGTCCGTCGACACCACAGCCCCAGGTCACCGGGTCGTGTCGGGTAACCGGCCTGGTTCCCAGGTTCCGGTGACCACCCCGGCACCAGGACCCCGGGTCACGTGGGGTCACCGGCCCCAGGTGACCGGGTCACCGGCCCCAGGTGAGCGGGTCACGTGGGGTCACCGGCCCCAGGTGACCGGGTCACGTGGGGTCACCGGCCCCAGGTGACCGGGTCACCGGCCCCAGGTGACCGGGTCACGTGGGGTCACCGGCACCACGTGACCGGGTCACGTGGGGTCACCGGCCCCAGGTGACCGGGTCACGTGGGGTCACCGGCCCCAGGTGACCGGGTCACGTGGGGTCACCGGCCCCAGGTCAGCGGGTCACGTGGGGTCACCGGCCCCAGGTGACCGGGTCACGTGGGGTCACCGGCCCCAGGTGACCGGGTCACGTGGGAACACCGGCCCCAGGTGAGCGGGTCACGTGGGGTCACCGGCCCCAGGTGACCGGGTCACGTGGGGTCACAGGCCCCAGGTGACCGGGTCACGTGGGGACACCGGCCCCAGGTGACCGGGTCACGTGGGGTCACCGGCCCCAGGTGACCGGGTCACGTGGGGACACCGGCCCCAGGTGACCGGGTCACGTGGGGTCACCGGCCCCAGGTCAGCAGGTCACGTGGGGTCACCGGCCCCAGGTGACCGGGTCACGTGGGGACACCGGCCCCAGGTGACCGGGTCACGTGGGGTCACCGGCCCCAGGTCAGCGGGTCACGTGGGGACACCGGCCCAAGGTCACCGGGTCACGTGGGGACACCGGCCCCAGGTGACCGGGTCACGTGGGGTCACCGGCCCCAGGTGTCCTGGTCACGTGGGGTCACCGGCCCCAGGTGACCGGGTCACGTGGGGTCACCGGCCCCAGGTGACCGGGTCACGTGGGGTCACCGGCCCCAGGTGACCGGGTCACGTGGGGTCACCGGCCCCAGGTGACCGGGTCACGTGGGGTCACCGGCCCCAGGTGACCGGGTCACGTGGGGACACCGGCCCCAGGTGACCGGGTCACGTGGGGTCACCGGCCCCAGGTCAGCGGGTCACGTGGGGACACCGGCCCCAGGTCACCGCGTCAGGTCGGGACCCCGAACCCAGGTCTACGAGTCCGTCGACACCACAGCCCCGGGTCACCGGGTCGTGTCGGGTAACCGGCCTGGTTCCCAGGTTCCGGTGACCACCCCGGCACCAGGACCCCGGGTCACGTGGGGTCACCGGCCCCAGGTGACCGGGTCACCGGCCCCAGGTGAGCGGGTCACGTGGGGTCACCGGCCCCAGGTGACCGGGTCACGTGGGGTCACCGGCCCCAGGTGACCGGGTCACCGGCCCCAGGTGACCGGGTCACGTGGGGTCACCGGCACCACGTGACCGGGTCACGTGGGGTCACCGGCCCCAGGTGACCGGGTCACGTGGGGTCACCGGCCCCAGGTGACCGGGTCACGTGGGGTCACCGGCCCCAGGTCAGCGGGTCACGTGGGGTCACCGGCCCCAGGTGACCGGGTCACGTGGGGTCACCGGCCCCAGGTGACCGGGTCACGTGGGAACACCGGCCCCAGGTGACCGGGTCACGTGGGGTCACCGGCCCCAGGTGACCGGGTCACGTGGGGTCACAGGCCCCAGGTCACCGGGTCACGTGGGGACACCGGCCCCAGGTGACCGGGTCACGTGGGGTCACCGGCCCCAGGTGACCGGGTCACGTGGGGTCACCGGCCCCAGGTGACCGGGTCACGTGGGGTCACCGGCCCCAGGTCAGCAGGTCACGTGGGGTCACCGGCCCCAGGTGACCGGGTCACGTGGGGACACCGGCCCCAGGTGACCGGGTCACGTGGGGTCACCGGCCCCAGGTCAGCGGGTCACGTGGGGACACCGGCCCAAGGTCACCGGGTCACGTGGGGACACCGGCCCCAGGTGACCGGGTCACGTGGGGTCACCGGCCCCAGGTGACCGGGTCACGTGGGGACACAGGCCCCAGGTGACCGGGTCACGTGGGGTCACCAGCCCCAGGTGACCGGGTCACGTGGGGTCACCGGCCCCAGGTGACCGGGTCACGTGGGGACACCGGCCCCAGGTGACCGGGTCACGTGGGGTCACCTGCCCCAGGTGACCGGGTCACGTGGGGTCACCGGCCCCAGGTGACCGGGTCACGTGGGGTCACCGGCCCCAGGTGACCGGGTCACGTGGGAACACCGGCCCCAGGTGACCGGGTCACGTGGGGTCACCGGCCCCAGGTGACCGGGTCACGTGGGGTCACCGGCCCCAGGTCAGCAGGTCACGTGGGGTCACCGGCCCCAGGTGACCGGGTCACGTGGGGACACCGGCCCCAGGTGACCGGGTCACGTGGGGTCACCGGCCCCAGGTCAGCGGGTCACGTGGGGACACCGGCCCAAGGTCACCGGGTCTCGTGGGGTCACCGGCCCCAGGTGACCGGGTCACGTGGGGTCACCGGCCCCAGGTGACCGGGTCACGTGGGGACACAGGCCCCAGGTGACCGGGTCACGTGGGGTCACCAGCCCCAGGTGACCGGGTCACGTGGGGTCACCGGCCCCAGGTGACCGGGTCACGTGGGGACACCGGCCCCAGGTGACCGGGTCACGTGGGGTCACCTGCCCCAGGTGACCGGGTCACGTGGGGTCACCGGCCCCAGGTGACCGGGTCACGTGGGGTCACCGGCCCCAGGTGACCGGGTCACGTGGGAACACCGGCCCCAGGTGACCGGGTCACGTGGGGTCACCGGCCCCAGGTGACCGGGTCACGTGGGGTCACCGGCCCCAGGTCAGCGGGTCACGTGGGGTCACCGGCCCCAGGTGACCGGGTCACGTGGGGACACCGGCCCCAGGTGACCGGGTCACGTGGGGTCACCGGCCCCAGGTCAGCGGGTCACGTGGGGACACCGGCCCAAGGTCACCGGGTCACGTGGGGACACCGGCCCCAGGTGACCGGGTCACGTGGGGTCACCGGCCCCAGGTGTCCTGGTCACGTGGGGTCACCGGCCCCAGGTGACCGGGTCACGTGGGGTCACCGGCCCCAGGTGACCGGGTCACGTGGGGACACCGGCCCCAGGTGACCGGGTCACGTGGGGTCACCGGCCCCAGGTGACCGGGTCACGTGGGGTCACCGGCCCCAGGTGACCGGGTCACGTGGGGACACCGGCCCCAGGTGACCGGGTCACGTGGGGTCACCGGCCCCAGGTGACCGGGTCACGTGGGGTCACCGGCCCCAGGTGACCGGGTCACGTGGGGTCACCGGCCCCAGGTGACCGGGTCTCGTGGGGTCACCGGCCCCAGGTGACCGGGTCACGTGGGGTCACCGGCCCCAGGTGACCGGGTCACGTGGGGACACCGGCCCCAGGTGACCGGGTCACGTGGGGTCACCGGCCCCAGGTGACCGGGTCACGTGGGGTCACAGGCCCCAGGTCACCGGGTCACGTGGGGACACCGGCCCCAGGTCACCGGGTCACGTGGGGTCACCGGCCCCAGGTGACCGGGTCACGTGGGGTCACCGGCCCCAGGTGACCGGGTCACGTGGGGTCACCGGCCCCAGGTCAGCGGGTCACGTGGGGTCACCGGCCCCAGGTGACCGGGTCACGTGGGGACACCGGCCCCAGGTGACCGGGTCACGTGGGGTCACCGGCCCCAGGTCAGCGGGTCACGTGGGGACACCGGCCCAAGGTCACCGGGTCACGTGGGGACACCGGCCCCAGGTGACCGGGTCACGTGGGGACACCGGCCCCAGGTGTCCTGGTCACGTGGGGTCACCGGCCCCAGGTGACCGGGTCACGTGGGGTCACCGGCCCCAGGTGACCGGGTCACGTGGGGACACCGGCCCCAGGTGACCGGGTCACGTGGGGTCACCGGCCCCAGGTGACTGGGTCACGTGGGGTCACCGGCCCCAGGTGACCGGGTCACGTGGGGTCACCGGCCCCAGGTGACCGGGTCACGTGGGGTCACCGGCCCCAGGTGACCGGGTCACGTGGGGACACCGGCCCCAGGTGACCGGGTCACGTGGGGTCACCGGCCCCAGGTCAGCGGGTCACGTGGGGACACTGGCCCCAGGTCACCGCGTCAGGTCGGGACCCCGAACCCAGGTCGGGTCATGTCACGTCCCATGCCCGGGTCCCCGGGTTGGATTTTTACCCAGGCCCCGGGTCACAGGGTCATGTCGGGTCAACGGCCTGGGTACAAGGGTCTGGTGACCACCCCGACCCCAGGTCCCCGGGTCAAGACGGGACACCGGACCAGGTCCCCGAGTCCGGTCGACACCACAGCCCCAGGTCACCGGGTCATGTCGGGACCCAGCCCGGGTCCCCGGGACGGGTTTTTACCCCAGCCGCAGATCTCCGGGTCCTGTCGGGTACCCGGGTCGGGTCCCCTGGACAGGTCGGCACCCCGGCCCCGGGTCACGGGGTCATGTCGGGTCGCTGTCCCGGGTACCAGTGTCAGGTGACCACCCCGGCCCCGGGAGACGGAGTCATACCGGGTCCCCGGCCCGGGTCCCCGGGTTGCATCGGGACAAAAGCACCGGATCACTGGATCACGTGGGGGCCCGGGCCCGGGTCCCCGGGTTGCATCGGGACACCAGCGAAGGACCACCGGGTCCTGTCGGGTCCCCGGCCCGGGACCCCTGGACAGGTCGTTAACCCGGCCCCAGGTCACCGCGTCAGGTCGGGACCCCGAACCCAGGTCCAAGAGTCCGTCGACACCACAGCCCCGGGTCACCGGGTCGTGTCGGGTAACCGGCCTGGTTCCAAGGTTCCGATGACCACCCCGGCACCAGGACCCCGGGTCACGTGGGGACACCGGCCCCAGGTGACCGGGTCACGTGGGGACACCGGCCCCAGGTGACCGGGTCACGTGGGGTCACCGGCCCCAGGTGACCTGGTCACGTGGGGTCACCGGCCCCAGGTCAGCGGGTCACGTGGGGACACCGGCACCAGGTGACCGGGTCACGTGGGGTCACCGGCCCCAGGTGACCGGGTCACGTGGGGTCACCGGCCCCAGGTGACCGGGTCACGTGGGGACACTGGCCCCAGGTGACCGGGTCACGTGGGGTCACCGGCCCCAGGTCAGCGGGTCACGTGGGGTCACCGGCCCCAGGTCAGCGGGTCACGTGGGGACACCGGCCCCAGGTAACCAAGGCATGTCGGGACCCAGCCCGGGTCCCCGGGACGGGTTTTTACCCCAGCCGCAGATCACCGGGTCCTGTCGGGTCCCCGGCCCGGGTCCCCTGGACAGGTCGATAACCCGGCCCCAGGTCACCCGGTCATCTCGCGCACCCGGCCCGGTTCCCAGGTTCCGATGACCACCCCGGCCCCAGGTGACCGGGTCACGTGGGGTCACCGGCCCCAGGTGACCGGGTCACGTGGGGTCACCGGCCCCAGGTGACCGGGTCACGTGGGGTCACCGGCCCCAGGTGACCGGGTCACGTGGGGTCACCGGCCCCAGGTGACCGGGTCACGTGGGGACACCGGCCCCAGGTGACCGGGTCACGTGGGGACACCGGCCCCAGGTGACTGGGTCACGTGGGGACACCGGCCCCAGGTCATCGGGTCACGTGGGGTCACCGGCCCCAGGTGACCTGGTCACGTGGGGTCACCGGCCCCAGGTGACCGGGTCACGTGGGGTCACCGGCACCAGGTGACCGGGTCACGTGGGGTCACCGGCCCCAGGTGACCTGGTCACGTGGGGTCACCAGCCCCAGGTGACCGGGTCACGTGGGGACACCGGCCCCAGGTGACCGGGTCACGTGGGGTCACCGGCCCCAGGTGACCGGGTCACGTGGGGTCACCGGCACCAGGTGACCGGGTCACGTGGGGTCACCGGCCCCAGGTGACCGGGTCACGTGGGGTCACCGGCCCCAGGTGACCGGGTCACGTGGGGTCACCGGCCCCAGGTGACCGGGTCACGTGGGGTCACCGGCCCCAGGTGACCGGGTCACGTGGGGTCACCGGCCCCAGGTGACCGGGTCACGTGGGGTCACCGGCACCAGGTGACCGGGTCACGTGGGGTCACCGGCCCCAGGTGACCGGGTCACGTGGGGTCACCGGCCCCAGGTGACAGGGTCACGTGGGGTCACCGGCCCCAGGTGACCTGGTCACGTGGGGTCACCGGCCCCAGGTGACCGGGTCACGTGGGGTCACCGGCCCCAGGTGACCGGGTCACGTGGGGACACCGGACCCAGGTAACCGGGTCATACCGAGTCCCCGGACCCAGGTCACCGGGTCAGTTCGGGACCCCGGACCCAGGTCGGGTCATGTCACGTCCCATGCCCGGGTCCCCGGGTTGGAGTTTTACCCAGGCCCCGGGTCACAGGGTCATGTCGGGTCAACGGCCTGGGTACAAGGGTCTGGTGACCACCCCGACCCCAGGTCCCCGGGTCAAGACGGGACACCGGACCAGGTCCCCGAGTCCGGTCGACACCACAGCCCCAGGTCACCGGGTCATGTCGGGACCCAGCCCGGGTCCCCGGGACGGGTTTTTACCCCAGCCGCAGATCTCCGGGTCCTGTCGGGTACCCGGGTCGGGTCCCCTGGACAGGTCGGCACCCCGGCCCCGGGTCACGGGGTCACGTCGGGTCGCTGTCCCGGGTACCAGTGTCAGGTGACCACCCCGGCCCCGGGAGACGGAGTCATACCGGGTCCCCGGCCCGGGTCCCCGGGTTGCATCGGGACAAAAGCACCGGATCACTGGATCACGTGGGGGCCCGGGCCCGGGTCCCCGGGTTGCATCGGGACACCAGCGAAGGACCACCGGGTCCTGTCGGGTCCCCGGCCCGGGTCCCCTGGACAGGTCGTTAACCCGGCCCCAGGTCACCGCGTCAGGTCGGGACCCCGAACCCAGGTCCAAGAGTCCGTCGACACCACAGCCCCGGGTCACCGGGTCGTGTCGGGTAACCGGCCTGGTTCCAAGGTTCCGATGACCACCCCGGCACCAGGACCCCGGGTCACGTGGGGACACCGGCCCCAGGTGACCGGGTCACGTGGGGACACCGGCCCCAGGTGACCGGGTCACGTGGGGTCACCGGCCCCAGGTGACCTGGTCACGTGGGGTCACCGGCCCCAGGTCAGCGGGTCACGTGGGGACACCGGCCCCAGGTGTCCTGGTCACGTGGGGTCACCGGCCCCAGGTGACCGGGTCACGTGGGGTCACCGGCCCCAGGTGACCGGGTCACGTGGGGACACCGGCCCCAGGTGACCGGGTCACGTGGGGTCACCGGCCCCAGGTGACCGGGTCACGTGGGGTCACCGGCCCCAGGTGACCGGGTCACGTGGGGTCACCGGCCCCAGGTGACCGGGTCACGTGGGGACACCGGCCCCAGGTGACCGGGTCACGTGGGGTCACCGGCCCCAGGTCAGCGGGTCACGTGGGGACACCGGCCCCAGGTCACCGCGTCAGGTCGGGACCCCGAACCCAGGTCTACGAGTCCGTCGACACCACAGCCCCGGGTCACCGGGTCGTGTCGGGTAACCGGCCTGGTTCCCAGGTTCCGGTGACCACCCCGGCACCAGGACCCCGGGTCACGTGGGGACACCGGCCCCAGGTGACCGGGTCACGTGGGGACACCGGCCCCAGGTGACCTGGTCACGTGGGGTCACCGGCCCCAGGTGACCGGGTCACGTGGGGTCACCGGCACCAGGTGACCGGGTCACGTGGGGTCACCGGCCCCAGGTGACCTGGTCACGTGGGGTCACCGGCCCCAGGTGACCGGGTCACGTGGGGTCACCGGCCCCAGGTGACCGGGTTACGTGAGGTCACCGGCCCCAGGTGACCGGGTCACGTGGGGTCACCGGCCCCAGGTGACCGGGTCACGTGGGGTCACCGGCCCCAGGTGACCGGGTCACGTGGGGACACCGGCCCCAGGTGACCGGGTCACGTGGGGTCACCGGCCCCAGGTGACCGGGTCACGTGGGGTCACCGGCCCCAGGTGACCTGGTCACGTGGGGTCACCGGCCCCAGGTGACCGGGTCACGTGGGGTCACCGGCCCCAGGTGACCGGGTCACGTGGGGACACCGGCCCCAGGTGACCGGGTCACGTGGGGTCACCGGCCCCAGGTGACCGGGTCACGTGGGGTCACCGGCCCCAGGTGACCGGGTCACGTGGGGTCACCGGCCCCAGGTGACCGGGTCACGTGGGGTCACCGGCCCCAGGTGACCGGGTCACGTGGGGTCACCGGCCCCAGGTGACCGGGTCACGTGGGGTCACCGGCCCCAGGTGACCGGGTCACGTGGGGTCACCGGCACCAGGTGACCGGGTCACGTGGGGTCACCGGCCCCAGGTGACCTGGTCACGTGGGGTCACCGGCCCCAGGTGACCGGGTCACGTGGGGTCACCGGCCCCAGGTGACCGGGTCACGTGGGGTCACCGGCCCCAGGTGACCGGGTCACGTGGGGTCACCGGCCCCAGGTGACCGGGTCACGTGGGGACACCGGCCCCAGGTGACCGGGTCACGTGGGGTCACCGGCCCCAGGTGACCGGGTCACGTGGGGTCACCGGCCCCAGGTGACCTGGTCACGTGGGGTCACCGGCCCCAGGTGACGGGGTCACGTGGGGTCACCGGCCCCAGGTGACCGGGTCACGTGGGGACACCGGCCCCAGGTGACCGGGTCACGTGGGGTCACCGGCCCCAGGTGACCGGGTCACGTGGGGTCACCGGCCCCAGGTGACCGGGTCACGTGGGGTCACCGGCCCCAGGTGACCGGGTCACGTGGGGTCACCGGCCCCAGGTGACCGGGTCACGTGGGGACACCGGCCCCAGGTGACCGGGTCACGTGGGGTCACCGGCCCCAGGTGTCCTGGTCACGTGGGGTCACAGGCCCCAG
This sequence comes from Somateria mollissima, assembly GCA_951411735.1. NCBI lineage: Eukaryota > Metazoa > Chordata > Aves > Anseriformes > Anatidae > Somateria > Somateria mollissima. The sequence continues at coordinate 85,547 of CATOCB010000252.1, read as the reverse complement.
GTGACCGGGTCACGTGGGGTCACCGGCCCCAGGTGACCGGGTCACGTGGGGTCACCGGCCCCAGGTGACAGGGTCACGTGGGGTCACCGGCCCCAGGTGACCGGGTCACGTGGGGTCACCGGCCCCAGGTGACCGGGTCACGTGGGGACACCGGACCCAGGTAACCGTGTCATACCGAGTCCCCGGACCCAGGTCACCGGGTCAGTTCGGGACCCCGGACCCAGGTCGGGTCATGTCACGTCCCATGCCCGGGTCCCCGGGTTGGATTTTTACCCAGGCCCCGGGTCACAGGGTCATGTCGGGTCAACGGCCTGGGTACAAGGGTCTGGTGACCACCCCGACCCCAGGTCCCCGGGTCAAGACGGGACACCGGACCAGGTCCCCGAGTCCGGTCGACACCACAGCCCCAGGTCACCGGGTCATGTCGGGACCCAGCCCGGGTCCCCGGGACGGGTTTTTACCCCAGCCGCAGATCTCCGGGTCCTGTCGGGTACCCGGGTCGGGTCCCCTGGACAGGTCGGCACCCCGGCCCCGGGTCACGGGGTCATGTCGGGTCGCTGTCCCGGGTACCAGTGTCAGGTGACCACCCCGGCCCCGGGAGACGGAGTCATACCGGGTCCCCGGCCCGGGTCCCCGGGTTGCATCGGGACAAAAGCACCGGATCACTGGATCACGTGGGGGCCCGGGCCCGGGTCCCCGGGTTGCATCGGGACACCAGCGAAGGACCACCGGGTCCTGTCGGGTCCCCGGCCCGGGTCCCCTGGACAGGTCGTTAACCCGGCCCCAGGTCACCGCGTCAGGTCGGGACCCCGAACCCAGGTCCAAGAGTCCGTCGACACCACAGCCCCGGGTCACCGGGTCGTGTCGGGTAACCGGCCTGGTTCCAAGGTTGCGATGACCACCCCGGCACCAGGACCCCGGGTCACGTGGGGACACCGGCCCCAGGTGACCGGGTCACGTGGGGACACCGGCCCCAGGTGACCGGGTCACGTGGGGTCACCGGCCCCAGGTGACCTGGTCACGTGGGGTCACCGGCCCCAGGTGACCGGGTCACGTGGGGACACCGGCACCAGGTGACCGGGTCACGTGGGGTCACCGGCCCCAGGTGACCGGGTCACGTGGGGTCACCGGCCCCAGGTGACCGGGTCACGTGGGGACACCGGCCCCAGGTGACCGGGTCACGTGGGGTCACCGGCCCCAGGTCAGCGGGTCACGTGGGGTCACCGGCCCCAGGTCAGCGGGTCACGTGGGGTCACCGGCCCCAGGTCAGCGGGTCACGTGGGGACACCGGCCCCAGGTAACCAAGGCATGTCGGGACCCAGCCCGGGTCCCCGGGACGGGTTTTTACCCCAGCCGCAGATCACCGGGTCCTGTCGGGTCCCCGGCCCGGGTCCCCTGGACAGGTCGATAACCCGGCCCCAGGTCACCCGGTCATCTCGCGCACCCGGCCTGGTTCCCAGGTTCCGATGACCACCCCGGCCCCAGGTGACCGGGTCACGTGGGGTCACCGGCCCCAGGTGACCGGGTCACGTGGGGTCACCGGCCCCAGGTGACCGGGTCACCGGCCCCAGGTGACCGGGTCACGTGGGGTCACCGGCCCCAGGTGACCGGGTCACGTGGGGTCACCGGCCCCAGGTGACCGGGTCACCGGCCCCAGGTGACCGGGTCACGTGGGGTCACCGGCCCCAGGTGACCGGGTCACGTGGGGTCACCGGCCCCAGGTCAGCGGGTCACGTGGGGACACCGGCCCCAGGTCACCGCGTCAGGTCGGGACCCCCGAACCCAGGTCCACGAGTCCGTCGACACCACAGCCCCGGGTCACCGGGTCGTGTCGGGTAACCGGCCTGGTTCCCAGGTTCCGGTGACCATCCCTTCACCAGGACCCCGGGTCACGTGGGGACACCGGCCCCAGGTGACCGGGTCACGTGGGGACACCGGCCCCAGGTGACCGGGTCACATGGGGACACCGGCCCCAGGTCATCGGGTCACGTGGGGTCACCGGCCCCAGGTGACCTGGTCACGTGGGGTCACCGGCCCCAGGTGACCGGGTCACGTGGGGTCACCGGCCCCAGGTGACCGGGTCACGTGGGGTCACCGGCCCCAGGTGACCGGGTCACGTGGGGTCACCGGCCCCAGGTGACCTGTTCACGTGGGGTCACCGGCCCCAGGTGACCGGGTCACGTGGGGTCACCGGCCCCAGGTGACCGGGTCACGTGAGGTCACCGGCCCCAGGTGACCTGGTCACGTGGGGTCACCGGCCCCAGGTGACCGGGTCACGTGGGGTCACCGGCCCCAGGTGACCGGGTCACGTAGGGACACCGGCCCCAGGTGACCGGGTCACGTGGGGTCACCGGCCCCAGGTGACGGGGTCACGTGGGGTCACCGGCCCCAGGTGACCTGGTCACGTGGGGTCACCGGCCCCAGGTGACGGGGTCACGTGGGGACACCGGCCCCAGGTGACCGGGTCACGTGGGGACACCGGCCCCAGGTGACCGGGTCACGTGGGGTCACCGGCCCCAGGTGACCGGGTCACGTGGGGTCACCGGCCCCAGGTGACCGGGTCACGTGGTGTCACCGGCCCCAGGTGACCGGGTCACGTGGGAACACCGGCCCCAGGTGACCGGGTCACGTGGGGTCACCGGCCCCAGGTGACCGGGTCACGTGGGGTCACCGGCCCCAGGTGACCGGGTCACGTGGGGTCACCGGCCCCAGGTGACCGGGTCACGTGGGGTCACCGGCCCCAGGTGACCGGGTCACGTGGGGACACCGGCCCCAGGTGACCGGGTCACGTGGGGTCACCGGCCCCAGGTGACCGGGTCACGTGGGGTCACCGGCCCCAGGTGACCGGGTCACGTGGGGTCACCGGCCCCAGGTGACCGGGTCACGTGGGGTCACCGGCCCCAGGTGACCTGGTCACGTGGGGTCACCGGCCCCAGGTGACCGGGTCACGTGGGGTCACAGGCCCCAGGTCACCGGGTCACGTGGGGACACCGGCCCCAGGTGACCGGGTCACGTGGGTCACCGGCCCCAGGTGACCGGGTCACGTGGGGTCACCGGCCCCAGGTGACCGGGTCACGTGGGGTCACCGGCCCCAGGTCAGCAGGTCACGTGGGGTCACCGGCCCCAGGTGACCGGGTCACGTGGGGACACCGGCCCCAGGTGACCGGGTCACGTGGGGTCACCGGCCCCAGGTCAGCGGGTCACGTGGGGACACCGGCCCCAGGTCAGCGGGTCACGTGGGGTCACCGGCTCCAGGTCAGAGGGTCACGTGGGGACCCCGGACCCAGGTCACCGGGTCATGTCGGGACCCAGCCTGGGTCCCCGGGACGGGTTTTTACCCCAGCCGCAGATCACCGGGTCCTGTCGGGTACCCGGGTCGGGTCCCCTGGACAGGTCGGCACCCCGGCCCCGGGTCACGGGGTCACGTCGGGTCGCTGTCCCGGGTACCAGTGTCAGGTGACCACCCCGGCCCCGGGAGACGGAGTCATACCGGGTCCCCGGCACGGGTCCCCGGGTTGCATCGGGACACCAGCGAAGGACCACCGGGTCCTGTCGGGTCCCCGGCCCGGGTCCCCTGGACAGGTCGTAAACCCGGCCCCAGGTCACCGGGTCATGTCGCGCACCCGGCCTGGTTCCCAGGTTCCGGTGACCACCCCGGCACCAGGACCCCGGGTCACGTGGGGACCCCGGCCCCAGGTCAGCGGGTCACGTGGGGACACCGGCCCCAGGTCACCGCGTCAGGTCGGGACCCCGAACCCAGGTCTACGAGTCCGTCGACACCACAGCCCCGGGTCACCGGGTCGTGTCGGGTAACCGGCCTGGTTCCAAGGTTGCGATGACCACCCCGGCACCAGGACCCCGGGTCACGTGGGGACACCGGCCCCAGGTGACCGGGTCACGTGGGGACACCGGCCCCAGGTCATCGGGTCACGTGGGGACACCGGCACCAGGTGACCGGGTCACGTGGGGTCACCGGCCCCAGGTGACCGGGTCACGTGGGGTCACCGGCCCCAGGTGACCGGGTCACGTGGGGTCACCGGCCCCAGGTGACCGGGTCACGTGAGGTCACCTGCCCCAGGTGACCGGGTCACGTGGGGTCACCGGCCCCAGGTGACCGGGTCACGTGGGGTCACCGGCCCCAGGTGACTGGGTCACGTGCGGTCACCGGCCCCAGGTGACCGGGTCACGTGGGGTCACCGGCCCCAGGTGACCGGGTCACGTGGGGTCACCGGCCCCAGGTGACCGGGTCACGTGGTGTCACCGGCCCCAGGTGACCGGGTCACGTGGGAACACCGGCCCCAGGTGACCGGGTCACGTGGGGTCACCGGCCCCAGGTGACCGGGTCACGTGGGGTCACAGGCCCCAGGTCACTGGGTCACGTGGGGACACCGGCCCCAGGTGACCGGGTCACGTGGGTTCACCGGCCCCAGGTGACCGGGTCACCGGCCCCAGGTGAGCGGGTCACGTGGGGTCACCGGCCCCAGGTGACCGGGTCACGTGGGGTCACCGGCCCCAGGTGACCGGGTCACCGGCCCCAGGTGACCGGGTCACGTGGGGTCACCGGCACCACGTGACCGGGTCACGTGGGGTCACCGGCCCCAGGTGACCGGGTCACGTGGGGTCACCGGCCCCAGGTGACCGGGTCACGTGGGGTCACCGGCCCCAGGTCAGCGGGTCACGTGGGGTCACCGGCCCCAGGTCAGCGGGTCACGTGGGGTCACCGGCCCCAGGTGACCGGGTCACGTGGGGTCACCGGCCCCAGGTGACCGGGTCACGTGGGAACACCGGCCCCAGGTGACCGGGTCACGTGGGGTCACCGGCCCCAGGTGACCGGGTCACGTGGGGTCACAGGCCCCAGGTGACCGGGTCACGTGGGGACACCGGCCCCAGGTGACCGGGTCACGTGGGGTCACCGGCCCCAGGTGACCGGGTCACGTGGGGTCACCGGCCCCAGGTGACCGGGTCACGTGGGGTCACCGGCCCCAGGTCAGCAGGTCACGTGGGGTCACCGGCCCCAGGTGACCGGGTCACGTGGGGACACCGGCCCCAGGTGACCGGGTCACGTGGGGTCACCGGCCCCAGGTCAGCGGGTCACGTGGGGACACCGGCCCAAGGTCACCGGGTCACGTGGGGACACCGGCCCCAGGTGACCGGGTCACGTGGGGTCACCGGCCCCAGGTGTCCTGGTCACGTGGGGTCACCGGCCCCAGGTGACCGGGTCACGTGGGGTCACCGGCCCCAGGTGACCGGGTCACGTGGGGTCACCGGCACCAGGTGACCGGGTCACGTGGGGTCACCGGCCCCAGGTGACCGGGTCTCGTGGGGTCACCGGCCCCAGGTGACCGGGTCACGTGGGGTCACCGGCCCCAGGTGACCGGGTCACGTGGGGACACCGGCCCCAGGTGACCGGGTCACGTGGGGTCACCGGCCCCAGGTCAGCGGGTCACGTGGGGACACCGGCCCAAGGTCACCGGGTCACGTGGGGACACCGGCCCCAGGTGACCGGGTCACGTGGGGTCACCGGCCCCAGGTGTCCTGGTCACGTGGGGTCACCGGCCCCAGGTGACCGGGTCACGTGGGGTCACCGGCCCCAGGTGACCGGGTCACGTGGGGACACCGGCCCCAGGTGACCGGGTCACGTGGGGTCACAGGCCCCAGGTCACTGGGTCACGTGGGGACACCGGCCCCAGGTGACCGGGTCACGTGGGTTCACCGGCCCCAGGTGACCGGGTCACCGGCCCCAGGTGAGCGGGTCACGTGGGGTCACCGGCCCCAGGTGACCGGGTCACGTGGGGTCACCGGCCCCAGGTGACCGGGTCACCGGCCCCAGGTGACCGGGTCACGTGGGGTCACCGGCACCACGTGACCGGGTCACGTGGGGTCACCGGCCCCAGGTGACCGGGTCACGTGGGGTCACCGGCCCCAGGTGACCGGGTCACGTGGGGTCACCGGCCCCAGGTCAGCGGGTCACGTGGGGTCACCGGCCCCAGGTCAGCGGGTCACGTGGGGTCACCGGCCCCAGGTGACCGGGTCACGTGGGGTCACCGGCCCCAGGTGACCGGGTCACGTGGGAACACCGGCCCCAGGTGACCGGGTCACGTGGGGTCACCGGCCCCAGGTGACCGGGTCACGTGGGGTCACAGGCCCCAGGTGAGCGGGTCACGTGGGGACACCGGCCCCAGGTGACCGGGTCACGTGGGGTCACCGGCCCCAGGTGACCGGGTCACGTGGGGTCACCGGCCCCAGGTGACCGGGTCACGTGGGGTCACCGGCCCCAGGTCAGCAGGTCACGTGGGGTCACCGGCCCCAGGTGACCGGGTCACGTGGGGACACCGGCCCCAGGTGACCGGGTCACGTGGGGTCACCGGCCCCAGGTCAGCGGGTCACGTGGGGACACCGGCCCAAGGTCACCGGGTCACGTGGGGACACCGGCCCCAGGTGACCGGGTCACGTGGGGTCACCGGCCCCAGGTGTCCTGGTCACGTGGGGTCACCGGCCCCAGGTGACCGGGTCACGTGGGGTCACCGGCCCCAGGTGACCGGGTCACGTGGGGTCACCGGCACCAGGTGACCGGGTCACGTGGGGTCACCGGCCCCAGGTGACCGGGTCTCGTGGGGTCACCGGCCCCAGGTGACCGGGTCACGTGGGGTCACCGGCCCCAGGTGACCGGGTCACGTGGGGACACCGGCCCCAGGTGACCGGGTCACGTGGGGTCACCGGCCCCAGGTGACCGGGTCACGTGGGGTCACCGGCCCCAGGTGACCGGGTCACGTGGGGTCACCGGCCCCAGGTGACCGGGTCACGTGGGGTCACCGGCCCCAGGTGACCGGGTCACGTGGGGACACCGGCCCCAGGTGACCGGGTCACGTGGGGTCACCGGCCCCAGGTGACCGGGTCTCGTGGGGTCACCGGCCCCAGGTGACCGGGTCACGTGGGGTCACCGGCCCCAGGTGACCGGGTCACGTGGGAACACCGGCCCCAGGTGACCGGGTCACGTGGGGTCACCGGCCCCAGGTGACCGGGTCACGTGGGGTCACAGGCCCCAGATCACCGGGTCACGTGGGGACACCGGCCCCAGGTCACCGGGTCACGTGGGGTCACCGGCCCCAGGTGACCAGGTCACGTGGGGTCACCGGCCCCAGGTGACCGGGTCACGTGGGGTCACCGGCCCCAGGTCAGCGGGTCACGTGGGGTCACCGGCCCCAGGTGACCGGGTCACGTGGGGACACCGGCCCCAGGTGACCGGGTCACGTGGGGTCACCGGCCCCAGGTCAGCGGGTCACGTGGGGACACCGGCCCAAGGTCACCGGGTCACGTGGGGACACCGGCCCCAGGTGACCGGGTCACGTGGGGTCACCGGCCCCAGGTGTCCTGGTCACGTGGGGTCACCGGCCCCAGGTGACCGGGTCACGTGGGGTCACCGGCCCCAGGTGACCGGGTCACGTGGGGACACCGGCCCCAGGTGACCGGGTCACGTGGGGTCACCGGCCCCAGGTGACCGGGTCACGTGGGGTCACCGGCCCCAGGTGACCGGGTCACGTGGGGTCACCGGCCCCAGGTGACCGGGTCACGTGGGGACACCGGCCCCAGGTGACCGGGTCACGTGGGGTCACCGGCCCCAGGTCAGCGGGTCACGTGGGGACACCGGCCCCAGGTCACCGCGTCAGGTCGGGACCCCGAACCCAGGTCTACGAGTCCGTCGACACCACAGCCCCGGGTCACCGGGTCGTGTCGGGTAACCGGCCTGGTTCCCAGGTTCCGGTGACCACCCCGGCACCAGGACCCCGGGTCACGTGGGGTCACCGGCCCCAGGTGACCGGGTCACCGGCCCCAGGTGAGCGGGTCACGTGGGGTCACCGGCCCCAGGTGACCGGGTCACGTGGGGTCACCGGCCCCAGGTGACCGGGTCACCGGCCCCAGGTGACCGGGTCACGTGGGGTCACCGGCACCACGTGACCGGGTCACGTGGGGTCACCGGCCCCAGGTGACCGGGTCACGTGGGGTCACCGGCCCCAGGTGACCGGGTCACGTGGGGTCACCGGCCCCAGGTCAGCGGGTCACGTGGGGTCACCGGCCCCAGGTGACCGGGTCACGTGGTGTCACCGGCCCCAGGTGACCGGGTCACGTGGGAACACCGGCCCCAGGTGACCGGGTCACGTGGGGTCACCGGCCCCAGGTGACCGGGTCACGTGGGGTCACAGGCCCCAGGTCACCGGGTCACGTGGGGACACCGGCCCCAGGTGACCGGGTCACGTGGGGTCACCGGCCCCAGGTGACCGGGTCACGTGGGGTCACCGGCCCCAGGTGACCGGGTCACGTGGGGTCACCGGCCCCAGGTCAGCAGGTCACGTGGGGTCACCGGCCCCAGGTGACCGGGTCACGTGGGGACACCGGCCCCAGGTGACCGGGTCACGTGGGGTCACCGGCCCCAGGTCAGCGGGTCACGTGGGGACACCGGCCCAAGGTCACCGGGTCACGTGGGGACACCGGCCCCAGGTGACCGGGTCACGTGGGGTCACCGGCCCCAGGTGTCCTGGTCACGTGGGGTCACCGGCCCCAGGTGACCGGGTCACGTGGGGTCACCGGCCCCAGGTGACCGGGTCACGTGGGGTCACCGGCACCAGGTGACCGGGTCACGTGGGGTCACCGGCCCCAGGTGACCGGGTCTCGTGGGGTCACCGGCCCCAGGTGACCGGGTCACGTGGGGTCACCGGCCCCAGGTGACCGGGTCACGTGGGGACACCGGCCCCAGGTGACCGGGTCACGTGGGGTCACCGGCCCCAGGTGACCGGGTCACGTGGGGTCACCGGCCCCAGGTGACCGGGTCACGTGGGGTCACCGGCCCCAGGTGACCGGGTCACGTGGGGTCACCGGCCCCAGGTGACCGGGTCACGTGGGGACACCGGCCCCAGGTGACCGGGTCACGTGGGGTCACCGGCCCCAGGTGACCGGGTCACGTGGGGTCACCGGCCCCAGGTGACCGGGTCACGTGGGGTCACCGGCCCCAGGTGACCGGGTCACGTGGGAACACCGGCCCCAGGTGACCGGGTCACGTGGGGTCACCGGCCCCAGGTGACCGGGTCACGTGGGGTCACAGGCCCCAGATCACCGGGTCACGTGGGGACACCGGCCCCAGGTCACCGGGTCACGTGGGGTCACCGGCCCCAGGTGACCAGGTCACGTGGGGTCACCGGCCCCAGGTGACCGGGTCACGTGGGGTCACCGGCCCCAGGTCAGCGGGTCACGTGGGGTCACCGGCCCCAGGTGACCGGGTCACGTGGGGACACCGGCCCCAGGTGACCGGGTCACGTGGGGTCACCGGCCCCAGGTCAGCGGGTCACGTGGGGACACCGGCCCAAGGTCACCGGGTCACGTGGGGACACCGGCCCCAGGTGACCGGGTCACGTGGGGTCACCGGCCCCAGGTGTCCTGGTCACGTGGGGTCACCGGCCCCAGGTGACCGGGTCACGTGGGGTCACCGGCCCCAGGTGACCGGGTCACGTGGGGGACACCGGCCCCAGGTGACCGGGTCACGTGGGGTCACCGGCCCCAGGTGACCGGGTCACGTGGGGTCACCGGCCCCAGGTGACCGGGTCACGTGGGGTCACCGGCCCCAGGTGACCGGGTCACGTGGGGACACCGGCCCCAGGTGACCGGGTCACGTGGGGACACCGGCCCCAGGTGACCGGGTCACGTGGGGTCACCGGCCCCAGGTCAGCGGGTCACGTGGGGACACCGGCCCCAGGTCACCGCGTCAGGTCGGGACCCCGAACCCAGGTCTACGAGTCCGTCGACACCACAGCCCCGGGTCACCGGGTCGTGTCGGGTAACCGGCCTGGTTCCCAGGTTCCGGTGACCACCCCGGCACCAGGACCCCGGGTCACGTGGGGTCACCGGCCCCAGGTGACCGGGTCACCGGCCCCAGGTGAGCGGGTCACGTGGGGTCACCGGCCCCAGGTGACCGGGTCACGTGGGGTCACCGGCCCCAGGTGACCGGGTCACCGGCCCCAGGTGACCGGGTCACGTGGGGTCACCGGCACCACGTGACCGGGTCACGTGGGGTCACCGGCCCCAGGTGACCGGGTCACGTGGGGTCACCGGCCCCAGGTGACCGGGTCACGTGGGGTCACCGGCCCCAGGTCAGCGGGTCACGTGGGGTCACCGGCCCCAGGTGACCGGGTCACGTGGTGTCACCGGCCCCAGGTGACCGGGTCACGTGGGAACACCGGCCCCAGGTGACCGGGTCACGTGGGGTCACCGGCCCCAGGTGACCGGGTCACGTGGGGTCACAGGCCCCAGGTCACCGGGTCACGTGGGGACACCGGCCCCAGGTGACCGGGTCACGTGGGGTCACCGGCCCCAGGTGACCGGGTCACGTGGGGTCACCGGCCCCAGGTGACCGGGTCACGTGGGGTCACCGGCCCCAGGTCAGCAGGTCACGTGGGGTCACCGGCCCCAGGTGACCGGGTCACGTGGGGACACCGGCCCCAGGTGACCGGGTCACGTGGGGTCACACGGCCCCAGGTCAGCGGGTCACGTGGGGACACCGGCCCAAGGTCACCGGGTCACGTGGGGACACCGGCCCCAGGTGACCGGGTCACGTGGGGTCACCGGCCCCAGGTGTCCTGGTCACGTGGGGTCACCGGCCCCAGGTGACCGGGTCACGTGGGGTCACCGGCCCCAGGTGACCGGGTCACGTGGGGACACCGGCCCCAGGTGACCGGGTCACGTGGGGTCACCGGCCCCAGGTGACCGGGTCACGTGGGGTCACCGGCCCCAGGTGACCGGGTCACGTGGGGTCACCGGCCCCAGGTGACCGGGTCACGTGGGGTCACCGGCCCCAGGTGACCGGGTCACGTGGGGACACCGGCCCCAGGTGACCGGGTCACGTGGGGTCACCGGCCCCAGGTCAGCGGGTCACGTGGGGACACCGGCCCCAGGTCACCGCGTCAGGTCGGGACCCCGAACCCAGGTCTACGAGTCCGTCGACACCACAGCCCCGGGTCACCGGGTCGTGTCGGGTAACCGGCCTGGTTCCCAGGTTCCGGTGACCACCCCGGCACCAGGACCCCGGGTCACGTGGGGTCACCGGCCCCAGGTGACCGGGTCACCGGCCCCAGGTGAGCGGGTCACGTGGGGTCACCGGCCCCAGGTGACCGGGTCACGTGGGGTCACCGGCCCCAGGTGACCGGGTCACCGGCCCCAGGTGACCGGGTCACGTGGGGTCACCGGCACCACGTGACCGGGTCACGTGGGGTCACCGGCCCCAGGTGACCGGGTCACGTGGGGTCACCGGCCCCAGGTGACCGGGTCACGTGGGGTCACCGGCCCCAGGTCAGCGGGTCACGTGGGGTCACCGGCCCCAGGTGACCGGGTCACGTGGGGTCACCGGCCCCAGGTGACCGGGTCACGTGGGAACACCGGCCCCAGGTGACCGGGTCACGTGGGGTCACCGGCCCCAGGTGACCGGGTCACGTGGGGTCACAGGCCCCAGGTGACCGGGTCACGTGGGGACACCGGCCCCAGGTGACCGGGTCACGTGGGGTCACCGGCCCCAGGTGACCGGGTCACGTGGGGTCACCGGCCCCAGGTGACCGGGTCACGTGGGGTCACCGGCCCCAGGTCAGCAGGTCACGTGGGGTCACCGGCCCCAGGTGACCGGGTCACGTGGGGACACCGGCCCCAGGTGACCGGGTCACGTGGGGTCACCGGCCCCAGGTCAGCGGGTCACGTGGGGACACCGGCCCAAGGTCACTGGGTCACGTGGGGACACCGGCCCCAGGTGACCGGGTCACGTGGGGTCACCGGCCCCAGGTGTCCTGGTCACGTGGGGTCACCGGCCCCAGGTGACCGGGTCACGTGGGGTCACCGGCCCCAGGTGACCGGGTCACGTGGGGTCACCGGCACCAGGTGACCGGGTCACGTGGGGTCACCGGCCCCAGGTGACCGGGTCTCGTGGGGTCACCGGCCCCAGGTGACCGGGTCACGTGGGGTCACCGGCCCCAGGTGACCGGGTCACGTGGGGACACAGGCCCCAGGTGACCGGGTCACGTGGGGTCACCAGCCCCAGGTGACCGGGTCACGTGGGGTCACCGGCCCCAGGTGACCGGGTCACGTGGGGACACCGGCCCCAGGTGACCGGGTCACGTGGGGTCACCTGCCCCAGGTGACCGGGTCACGTGGGGTCACCGGCCCCAGGTGACCGGGTCACGTGGGGTCACCAGCCCCAGGTGACCGGGTCACGTGGGAACACCGGCCCCAGGTGACCGGGTCACGTGGGGTCACCGGCCCCAGGTGACCGGGTCACGTGGGGTCACCGGCCCCAGGTCAGCGGGTCACGTGGGGTCACCGGCCCCAGGTGACCGGGTCACGTGGGGACACCGGCCCCAGGTGACCGGGTCACGTGGGGTCACCGGCCCCAGGTCAGCGGGTCACGTGGGGACACCGGCCCAAGGTCACCGGGTCACGTGGGGACACCGGCCCCAGGTGACCGGGTCACGTGGGGTCACCGGCCCCAGGTGTCCTGGTCACGTGGGGTCACCGGCCCCAGGTGACCGGGTCACGTGGGGTCACCGGCCCCAGGTGACCGGGTCACGTGGGGACACCGGCCCCAGGTGACCGGGTCACGTGGGGTCACCGGCCCCAGGTGACCGGGTCACGTGGGGTCACCGGCCCCAGGTGACCGGGTCACGTGGGGTCACCGGCCCCAGGTGACCGGGTCACGTGGGGACACCGGCCCCAGGTGACCGGGTCACGTGGGGTCACCGGCCCCAGGTGACCGGGTCACGTGGGGTCACCGGCCCCAGGTGACCGGGTCTAGTGGGGTCACCGGCCCCAGGTGACCGGGTCACGTGGGGTCACCGGCCCCAGGTGACCGGGTCACGTGGGGACACCGGCCCCAGGTGACCGGGTCACGTGGGGTCACCGGCCCCAGGTGACCGGGTCACGTGGGGTCACAGGCCCCAGGTCACCGGGTCACGTGGGGACACCGGCCCCAGGTCACCGGGTCACGTGGGGTCACCGGCCCCAGGTCAGCGGGTCACGTGGGGTCACCGGCCCCAGGTCAGCGGGTCACGTGGGGACACCGGCCCCAGGTCACCGCGTCAGGTCGGGACCCCGAACCCAGGTCTACGAGTCCGTCGACACCACAGCCCCGGGTCACCGGGTCGTGTCGGGTAACCGGCCTGGTTCCCAGGTTCCGGTGACCACCCCGGCACCAGGACCCCGGGTCACGTGGGGTCACCGGCCCCAGGTGACCGGGTCACCGGCCCCAGGTGAGCGGGTCACGTGGGGTCACCGGCCCCAGGTGACCGGGTCACGTGGGGTCACCGGCCCCAGGTGACCGGGTCACCGGCCCCAGGTGACCGGGTCACGTGGGGTCACCGGCACCACGTGACCGGGTCACGTGGGGTCACCGGCCCCAGGTGACCGGGTCACGTGGGGTCACCGGCCCCAGGTGACCGGGTCACGTGGGGTCACCGGCCCCAGGTCAGCGGGTCACGTGGGGTCACCGGCCCCAGGTGACCGGGTCACGTGGGGTCACCGGCCCCAGGTGACCGGGTCACGTGGGAACACCGGCCCCAGGTGACCGGGTCACGTGGGGTCACCGGCCCCAGGTGACCGGGTCACGTGGGGTCACAGGCCCCAGGTCACCGGGTCACGTGGGGACACCGGCCCCAGGTGACCGGGTCACGTGGGGTCACCGGCCCCAGGTGACCGGGTCACGTGGGGTCACCGGCCCCAGGTGACCGGGTCACGTGGGGTCACCGGCCCCAGGTCAGCAGGTCACGTGGGGTCACCGGCCCCAGGTGACCGGGTCACGTGGGGACACCGGCCCCAGGTGACCGGGTCACGTGGGGTCACCGGCCCCAGGTCAGCGGGTCACGTGGGGACACCGGCCCAAGGTCACCGGGTCACGTGGGGACACCGGCCCCAGGTGACCGGGTCACGTGGGGTCACCGGCCCCAGGTGACCGGGTCACGTGGGGACACAGGCCCCAGGTGACCGGGTCACGTGGGGTCACCAGCCCCAGGTGACCGGGTCACGTGGGGTCACCGGCCCCAGGTGACCGGGTCACGTGGGGACACCGGCCCCAGGTGACCGGGTCACGTGGGGTCACCTGCCCCAGGTGACCGGGTCACGTGGGGTCACCGGCCCCAGGTGACCGGGTCACGTGGGGTCACCGGCCCCAGGTGACCGGGTCACGTGGGAACACCGGCCCCAGGTGACCGGGTCACGTGGGGTCACCGGCCCCAGGTGACCGGGTCACGTGGGGTCACCGGCCCCAGGTCAGCAGGTCACGTGGGGTCACCGGCCCCAGGTGACCGGGTCACGTGGGGACACCGGCCCCAGGTGACCGGGTCACGTGGGGTCACCGGCCCCAGGTCAGCGGGTCACGTGGGGACACCGGCCCAAGGTCACCGGGTCTCGTGGGGTCACCGGCCCCAGGTGACCGGGTCACGTGGGGTCACCGGCCCCAGGTGACCGGGTCACGTGGGGACACAGGCCCCAGGTGACCGGGTCACGTGGGGTCACCAGCCCCAGGTGACCGGGTCACGTGGGGTCACCGGCCCCAGGTGACCGGGTCACGTGGGGACACCGGCCCCAGGTGACCGGGTCACGTGGGGTCACCTGCCCCAGGTGACCGGGTCACGTGGGGTCACCGGCCCCAGGTGACCGGGTCACGTGGGGTCACCGGCCCCAGGTGACCGGGTCACGTGGGAACACCGGCCCCAGGTGACCGGGTCACGTGGGGTCACCGGCCCCAGGTGACCGGGTCACGTGGGGTCACCGGCCCCAGGTCAGCGGGTCACGTGGGGTCACCGGCCCCAGGTGACCGGGTCACGTGGGGACACCGGCCCCAGGTGACCGGGTCACGTGGGGTCACCGGCCCCAGGTCAGCGGGTCACGTGGGGACACCGGCCCAAGGTCACCGGGTCACGTGGGGACACCGGCCCCAGGTGACCGGGTCACGTGGGGTCACCGGCCCCAGGTGTCCTGGTCACGTGGGGTCACCGGCCCCAGGTGACCGGGTCACGTGGGGTCACCGGCCCCAGGTGACCGGGTCACGTGGGGACACCGGCCCCAGGTGACCGGGTCACGTGGGGTCACCGGCCCCAGGTGACCGGGTCACGTGGGGTCACCGGCCCCAGGTGACCGGGTCACGTGGGGACACCGGCCCCAGGTGACCGGGTCACGTGGGGTCACCGGCCCCAGGTGACCGGGTCACGTGGGGTCACCGGCCCCAGGTGACCGGGTCACGTGGGGTCACCGGCCCCAGGTGACCGGGTCTCGTGGGGTCACCGGCCCCAGGTGACCGGGTCACGTGGGGACACCGGCCCCAGGTGACCGGGTCACGTGGGGTCACCGGCCCCAGGTGACCGGGTCACGTGGGGTCACAGGCCCCAGGTCACCGGGTCACGTGGGGACACCGGCCCCAGGTCACCGGGTCACGTGGGGTCACCGGCCCCAGGTGACCGGGTCACGTGGGGTCACCGGCCCCAGGTGACCGGGTCACGTGGGGTCACCGGCCCCAGGTCAGCGGGTCACGTGGGGTCACCGGCCCCAGGTGACCGGGTCACGTGGGGACACCGGCCCCAGGTGACCGGGTCACGTGGGGTCACCGGCCCCAGGTCAGCGGGTCACGTGGGGACACCGGCCCAAGGTCACCGGGTCACGTGGGGACACCGGCCCCAGGTGACCGGGTCACGTGGGGACACCGGCCCCAGGTGTCCTGGTCACGTGGGGTCACCGGCCCCAGGTGACCGGGTCACGTGGGGTCACCGGCCCCAGGTGACCGGGTCACGTGGGGACACCGGCCCCAGGTGACCGGGTCACGTGGGGTCACCGGCCCCAGGTGACTGGGTCACGTGGGGTCACCGGCCCCAGGTGACCGGGTCACGTGGGGTCACCGGCCCCAGGTGACCGGGTCACGTGGGGTCACCGGCCCCAGGTGACCGGGTCACGTGGGGACACCGGCCCCAGGTGACCGGGTCACGTGGGGTCACCGGCCCCAGGTCAGCGGGTCACGTGGGGACACTGGCCCCAGGTCACCGCGTCAGGTCGGGACCCCGAACCCAGGTCGGGTCATGTCACGTCCCATGCCCGGGTCCCCGGGTTGGATTTTTACCCAGGCCCCGGGTCACAGGGTCATGTCGGGTCAACGGCCTGGGTACAAGGGTCTGGTGACCACCCCGACCCCAGGTCCCCGGGTCAAGACGGGACACCGGACCAGGTCCCCGAGTCCGGTCGACACCACAGCCCCAGGTCACCGGGTCATGTCGGGACCCAGCCCGGGTCCCCGGGACGGGTTTTTACCCCAGCCGCAGATCTCCGGGTCCTGTCGGGTACCCGGGTCGGGTCCCCTGGACAGGTCGGCACCCCGGCCCCGGGTCACGGGGTCATGTCGGGTCGCTGTCCCGGGTACCAGTGTCAGGTGACCACCCCGGCCCCGGGAGACGGAGTCATACCGGGTCCCCGGCCCGGGTCCCCGGGTTGCATCGGGACAAAAGCACCGGATCACTGGATCACGTGGGGGCCCGGGCCCGGGTCCCCGGGTTGCATCGGGACACCAGCGAAGGACCACCGGGTCCTGTCGGGTAACCGGCCCGGGACCCCTGGACAGGTCGTTAACCCGGCCCCAGGTCACCGCGTCAGGTCGGGACCCCGAACCCAGGTCCAAGAGTCCGTCGACACCACAGCCCCGGGTCACCGGGTCGTGTCGGGTAACCGGCCTGGTTCCAAGGTTCCGATGACCACCCCGGCACCAGGACCCCGGGTCACGTGGGGACACCGGCCCCAGGTGACCGGGTCACGTGGGGACACCGGCCCCAGGTGACCGGGTCACGTGGGGTCACCGGCCCCAGGTGACCTGGTCACGTGGGGTCACCGGCCCCAGGTCAGCGGGTCACGTGGGGACACCGGCACCAGGTGACCGGGTCACGTGGGGTCACCGGCCCCAGGTGACCGGGTCACGTGGGGTCACCGGCCCCAGGTGACCGGGTCACGTGGGGACACTGGCCCCAGGTGACCGGGTCACGTGGGGTCACCGGCCCCAGGTCAGCGGGTCACGTGGGGTCACCGGCCCCAGGTCAGCGGGTCACGTGGGGTCACCGGCCCCAGGTCAGCGGGTCACGTGGGGACACCGGCCCCAGGTAACCAAGGCATGTCGGGACCCAGCCCGGGTCCCCGGGACGGGTTTTTACCCCAGCCGCAGATCACCGGGTCCTGTCGGGTCCCCGGCCCGGGTCCCCTGGACAGGTCGATAACCCGGCCCCAGGTCACCCGGTCATCTCGCGCACCCGGCCCGGTTCCCAGGTTCCGATGACCACCCCGGCCCCAGGTGACCGGGTCACGTGGGGTCACCGGCCCCAGGTGACCGGGTCACGTGGGGTCACCGGCCCCAGGTGACCGGGTCACGTGGGGTCACCGGCCCCAGGTGACCGGGTCACGTGGGGTCACCGGCCCCAGGTGACCGGGTCACGTGGGGACACCGGCCCCAGGTGACCGGGTCACGTGGGGACACCGGCCCCAGGTGACTGGGTCACGTGGGGACACCGGCCCCAGGTCATCGGGTCACGTGGGGTCACCGGCCCCAGGTGACCTGGTCACGTGGGGTCACCGGCCCCAGGTGACCGGGTCACGTGGGGTCACCGGCACCAGGTGACCGGGTCACGTGGGGTCACCGGCCCCAGGTGACCTGGTCACGTGGGGTCACCAGCCCCAGGTGACCGGGTCACGTGGGGACACCGGCCCCAGGTGACCGGGTCACGTGGGGTCACCGGCCCCAGGTGACCGGGTCACGTGGGGTCACCGGCACCAGGTGACCGGGTCACGTGGGGTCACCGGCCCCAGGTGACCGGGTCACGTGGGGTCACCGGCCCCAGGTGACCGGGTCACGTGGGGTCACCGGCCCCAGGTGACCGGGTCACGTGGGGACACCGGCCCCAGGTGACCGGGTCACGTGGGGTCACCGGCCCCAGGTGACCGGGTCACGTGGGGTCACCGGCCCCAGGTGACCGGGTCACGTGGGGTCACCGGCCCCAGGTGACAGGGTCACGTGGGGTCACCGGCCCCAGGTGACCTGGTCACGTGGGGTCACCGGCCCCAGGTGACCGGGTCACGTGGGGTCACCGGCCCCAGGTGACCGGGTCACGTGGGGACACCGGACCCAGGTAACCGGGTCATACCGAGTCCCCGGACCCAGGTCACCGGGTCAGTTCGGGACCCCGGACCCAGGTCGGGTCATGTCACGTCCCATGCCCGGGTCCCCGGGTTGGATTTTTACCCAGGCCCCGGGTCACAGGGTCATGTCGGGTCAACGGCCTGGGTACAAGGGTCTGGTGACCACCCCGACCCCAGGTCCCCGGGTCAAGACGGGACACCGGACCAGGTCCCCGAGTCCGGTCGACACCACAGCCCCAGGTCACCGGGTCATGTCGGGACCCAGCCCGGGTCCCCGGGACGGGTTTTTACCCCAGCCGCAGATCTCCGGGTCCTGTCGGGTACCCGGGTCGGGTCCCCTGGACAGGTCGGCACCCCGGCCCCGGGTCACGGGGTCACGTCGGGTCGCTGTCCCGGGTACCAGTGTCAGGTGACCACCCCGGCCCCGGGAGACGGAGTCATACCGGGTCCCCGGCCCGGGTCCCCGGGTTGCATCGGGACAAAAGCACCGGATCACTGGATCACGTGGGGGCCCGGGCCCGGGTCCCCGGGTTGCATCGGGACACCAGCGAAGGACCACCGGGTCCTGTCGGGTCCCCGGCCCGGGTCCCCTGGACAGGTCGTTAACCCGGCCCCAGGTCACCGCGTCAGGTCGGGACCCCGAACCCAGGTCCAAGAGTCCGTCGACACCACAGCCCCGGGTCACCGGGTCGTGTCGGGTAACCGGCCTGGTTCCAAGGTTCCGATGACCACCCCGGCACCAGGACCCCGGGTCACGTGGGGACACCGGCCCCAGGTGACCGGGTCACGTGGGGACACCGGCCCCAGGTGACCGGGTCACGTGGGGTCACCGGCCCCAGGTGACCTGGTCACGTGGGGTCACCGGCCCCAGGTCAGCGGGTCACGTGGGGACACCGGCCCCAGGTGTCCTGGTCACGTGGGGTCACCGGCCCCAGGTGACCGGGTCACGTGGGGTCACCGGCCCCAGGTGACCGGGTCACGTGGGGACACCGGCCCCAGGTGACCGGGTCACGTGGGGTCACCGGCCCCAGGTGACCGGGTCACGTGGGGTCACCGGCCCCAGGTGACCGGGTCACGTGGGGTCACCGGCCCCAGGTGACCGGGTCACGTGGGGTCACCGGCCCCAGGTGACCGGGTCACGTGGGGACACCGGCCCCAGGTGACCGGGTCACGTGGGGTCACCGGCCCCAGGTCAGCGGGTCACGTGGGGACACCGGCCCCAGGTCACCGCGTCAGGTCGGGACCCCGAACCCAGGTCTACGAGTCCGTCGACACCACAGCCCCGGGTCACCGGGTCGTGTCGGGTAACCGGCCTGGTTCCCAGGTTCCGGTGACCACCCCGGCACCAGGACCCCGGGTCACGTGGGGACACCGGCCCCAGGTGACCGGGTCACGTGGGGACACCGGCCCCAGGTGACCTGGTCACGTGGGGTCACCGGCCCCAGGTGACCGGGTCACGTGGGGTCACCGGCCCCAGGTGACCGGGTCACGTGGGGTCACCGGCACCAGGTGACCGGGTCACGTGGGGTCACCGGCCCCAGGTGACCTGGTCACGTGGGGTCACCGGCCCCAGGTGACCGGGTCACGTGGGGTCACCGGCCCCAGGTGACCGGGTTACGTGAGGTCACCGGCCCCAGGTGACCGGGTCACGTGGGGTCACCGGCCCCAGGTGACCGGGTCACGTGGGGTCACCGGCCCCAGGTGACCGGGTCACGTGGGGACACCGGCCCCAGGTGACCGGGTCACGTGGGGTCACCGGCCCCAGGTGACCGGGTCACGTGGGGTCACCGGCCCCAGGTGACCGGGTCACGTGGGGTCACCGGCCCCAGGTGACCTGGTCACGTGGGGTCACCGGCCCCAGGTGACGGGGTCACGTGGGGTCACCGGCCCCAGGTGACCGGGTCACGTGGGGACACCGGCCCCAGGTGACCGGGTCACGTGGGGTCACCGGCCCCAGGTGACCGGGTCACGTGGTGTCACCGGCCCCAGGTGACCGGGTCACGTGGGGTCACCGGCCCCAGGTGACCGGGTCACGTGGGGTCACCGGCCCCAGGTGACCGGGTCACGTGGGGACACCGGCCCCAGGTGACCGGGTCACGTGGGGTCACCGGCCCCAGGTGTCCTGGTCACGTGGGGTCACAGGCCCCAGGTGACCGGGTCACGTGGGGTCACCGGCCCCAGGTGACCGGGTCACGTGGGGTCACCGGCCCCAGGTGACAGGGTCACGTGGGGTCACCGGCCCCAGGTGACCGGGTCACGTGGGGTCACCGGCCCCAGGTGACCGGGTCACGTGGGGACACCGGACCCAGGTAACCGTGTCATACCGAGTCCCCGGACCCAGGTCACCGGGTCAGTTCGGGACCCCGGACCCAGGTCGGGTCATGTCACGTCCCATGCCCGGGTCCCCGGGTTGGATTTTTACCCAGGCCCCGGGTCACAGGGTCATGTCGGGTCAACGGCCTGGGTACAAGGGTCTGGTGACCACCCCGACCCCAGGTCCCCGGGTCAAGACGGGACACCGGACCAGGTCCCCGAGTCCGGTCGACACCACAGCCCCAGGTCACCGGGTCATGTCGGGACCCAGCCCGGGTCCCCGGGACGGGTTTTTACCCCAGCCGCAGATCTCCGGGTCCTGTCGGGTACCCGGGTCGGGTCCCCTGGACAGGTCGGCACCCCGGCCCCGGGTCACGGGGTCATGTCGGGTCGCTGTCCCGGGTACCAGTGTCAGGTGACCACCCCGGCCCCGGGAGACGGAGTCATACCGGGTCCCCGGCCCGGGTCCCCGGGTTGCATCGGGACAAAAGCACCGGATCACTGGATCACGTGGGGGCCCGGGCCCGGGTCCCCGGGTTGCATCGGGACACCAGCGAAGGACCACCGGGTCCTGTCGGGTCCCCGGCCCGGGTCCCCTGGACAGGTCGTTAACCCCGGCCCCAGGTCACCGCGTCAGGTCGGGACCCCGAACCCAGGTCCAAGAGTCCGTCGACACCACAGCCCCGGGTCACCGGGTCGTGTCGGGTAACCGGCCTGGTTCCAAGGTTCCGATGACCACCCCGGCACCAGGACCCCGGGTCACGTGGGGACACCGGCCCCAGGTGACCGGGTCACGTGGGGACACCGGCCCCAGGTGACCGGGTCACGTGGGGTCACCGGCCCCAGGTGACCTGGTCACGTGGGGTCACCGGCCCCAGGTGACCGGGTCACGTGGGGACACCGGCACCAGGTGACCGGGTCACGTGGGGTCACCGGCCCCAGGTGACCGGGTCACGTGGGGTCACCGGCCCCAGGTGACCGGGTCACGTGGGGACACCGGCCCCAGGTGACCGGGTCACGTGGGGTCACCGGCCCCAGGTCAGCGGGTCACGTGGGGTCACCGGCCCCAGGTCAGCGGGTCACGTGGGGTCACCGGCCCCAGGTCAGCGGGTCACGTGGGGACACCGGCCCCAGGTAACCAAGGCATGTCGGGACCCAGCCCGGGTCCCCGGGACGGGTTTTTACCCCAGCCGCAGATCACCGTGTCCTGTCGGGTCCCCGGCCCGGGTCCCCTGGACAGGTCGATAACCCGGCCCCAGGTCACCCGGTCATCTCGCGCACCCGGCCTGGTTCCCAGGTTCCGATGACCACCCCGGCCCCAGGTGACCGGGTCACGTGGGGTCACCGGCCCCAGGTGACCGGGTCACGTGGGGTCACCGGCCCCAGGTGACCGGGTCACCGGCCCCAGGTGACCGGGTCACGTGGGGTCACCGGCCCCAGGTGACCGGGTCACGTGGGGTCACCGGCCCCAGGTGACCGGGTCACCGGCCCCAGGTGACCGGGTCACGTGGGGTCACCGGCCCCAGGTGACCGGGTCACGTGGGGTCACCGGCCCCAGGTCAGCGGGTCACGTGGGGACACCGGCCCCAGGTCACCGCGTCAGGTCGGGACCCCGAACCCAGGTCCACGAGTCCGTCGACACCACAGCCCCGGGTCACCGGGTCGTGTCGGGTAACCGGCCTGGTTCCCAGGTTCCGGTGACCATCCCTTCACCAGGACCCCGGGTCACGTGGGGACACCGGCCCCAGGTGACCGGGTCACGTGGGGACACCGGCCCCAGGTGACCGGGTCACATGGGGACACCGGCCCCAGGTCATCGGGTCACGTGGGGTCACCGGCCCCAGGTGACCTGGTCACGTGGGGTCACCGGCCCCAGGTGACCGGGTCAAGTGGGGTCACCGGCCCCAGGTGACCGGGTCACGTGGGGTCACCGGCCCCAGGTGACCGGGTCACGTGGGGTCACCGGCCCCAGGTGACCTGTTCACGTGGGGTCACCGGCCCCAGGTGACCGGGTCACGTGGGGTCACCGGCCCCAGGTGACCGGGTCACGTGAGGTCACCGGCCCCAGGTGACCTGGTCACGTGGGGTCACCGGCCCCAGGTGACCGGGTCACGTGGGGTCACCGGCCCCAGGTGACCGGGTCACGTAGGGACACCGGCCCCAGGTGACCGGGTC
This sequence comes from Somateria mollissima, assembly GCA_951411735.1. Taxonomy (NCBI): domain Eukaryota; kingdom Metazoa; phylum Chordata; class Aves; order Anseriformes; family Anatidae; genus Somateria; species Somateria mollissima. The sequence goes on along the minus strand of CATOCB010000252.1, from coordinate 62,876 downwards.
ACGTGGGGTCACCGGCCCCAGGTGACGGGGTCACGTGGGGTCACCGGCCCCAGGTGACCTGGTCACGTGGGGTCACCGGCCCCAGGTGACGGGGTCACGTGGGGACACCGGCCCCAGGTGACCGGGTCACGTGGGGACACCGGCCCCAGGTGACCGGGTCACGTGGGGTCACCGGCCCCAGGTGACCGGGTCACGTGGGGTCACCGGCCCCAGGTGACCGGGTCACGTGGTGTCACCGGCCCCAGGTGACCGGGTCACGTGGGAACACCGGCCCCAGGTGACCGGGTCACGTGGGGTCACCGGCCCCAGGTGACCGGGTCACGTGGGGTCACCGGCCCCAGGTGACCGGGTCACGTGGGGTCACCGGCCCCAGGTGACCGGGTCACGTGGGGTCACCGGCCCCAGGTGACCGGGTCACGTGGGGACACCGGCCCCAGGTGACCGGGTCACGTGGGGTCACCGGCCCCAGGTGACCGGGTCACGTGGGGTCACCGGCCCCAGGTGACCGGGTCACGTGGGGTCACCGGCCCCAGGTGACCGGGTCACGTGGGGTCACCGGCCCCAGGTGACCTGGTCACGTGGGGTCACCGGCCCCAGGTGACCGGGTCACGTGGGGTCACAGGCCCCAGGTCACCGGGTCACGTGGGGACACCGGCCCCAGGTGACCGGGTCACGTGGGTCACCGGCCCCAGGTGACCGGGTCACGTGGGGTCACCGGCCCCAGGTGACCGGGTCACGTGGGGTCACCGGCCCCAGGTCAGCAGGTCACGTGGGGTCACCGGCCCCAGGTGACCGGGTCACGTGGGGACACCGGCCCCAGGTGACCGGGTCACGTGGGGTCACCGGCCCCAGGTCAGCGGGTCACGTGGGGACACCGGCCCCAGGTCAGCGGGTCACGTGGGGTCACCGGCTCCAGGTCAGAGGGTCACGTGGGGACCCCGGACCCAGGTCACCGGGTCATGTCGGGACCCAGCCTGGGTCCCCGGGACGGGTTTTTACCCCAGCCGCAGATCACCGGGTCCTGTCGGGTACCCGGGTCGGGTCCCCTGGACAGGTCGGCACCCCGGCCCCGGGTCACGGGGTCACGTCGGGTCGCTGTCCCGGGTACCAGTGTCAGGTGACCACCCCGGCCCCGGGAGACGGAGTCATACCGGGTCCCCGGCACGGGTCCCCGGGTTGCATCGGGACACCAGCGAAGGACCACCGGGTCCTGTCGGGTCCCCGGCCCGGGTCCCCTGGACAGGTCGTAAACCCGGCCCCAGGTCACCGGGTCATGTCGCGCACCCGGCCTGGTTCCCAGGTTCCGGTGACCACCCCGGCACCAGGACCCCGGGTCACGTGGGGACCCCGGCCCCAGGTCAGCGGGTCACGTGGGGACACCGGCCCCAGGTCACCGCGTCAGGTCGGGACCCCGAACCCAGGTCTACGAGTCCGTCGACACCACAGCCCCGGGTCACCGGGTCGTGTCGGGTAACCGGCCTGGTTCCAAGGTTGCGATGACCACCCCGGCACCAGGACCCCGGGTCACGTGGGGACACCGGCCCCAGGTGACCGGGTCACGTGGGGACACCGGCCCCAGGTCATCGGGTCACGTGGGGACACCGGCACCAGGTGACCGGGTCACGTGGGGTCACCGGCCCCAGGTGACCGGGTCACGTGGGGTCACCGGCCCCAGGTGACCGGGTCACGTGGGGTCACCGGCCCCAGGTGACCGGGTCACGTGAGGTCACCTGCCCCAGGTGACCGGGTCACGTGGGGTCACCGGCCCCAGGTGACCGGGTCACGTGGGGTCACCGGCCCCAGGTGACTGGGTCACGTGCGGTCACCGGCCCCAGGTGACCGGGTCACGTGGGGTCACCGGCCCCAGGTGACCGGGTCACGTGGGGTCACCGGCCCCAGGTGACCGGGTCACGTGGTGTCACCGGCCCCAGGTGACCGGGTCACGTGGGAACACCGGCCCCAGGTGACCGGGTCACGTGGGGTCACCGGCCCCAGGTGACCGGGTCACGTGGGGTCACAGGCCCCAGGTCACTGGGTCACGTGGGGACACCGGCCCCAGGTGACCGGGTCACGTGGGTTCACCGGCCCCAGGTGACCGGGTCACCGGCCCCAGGTGAGCGGGTCACGTGGGGTCACCGGCCCCAGGTGACCGGGTCACGTGGGGTCACCGGCCCCAGGTGACCGGGTCACCGGCCCCAGGTGACCGGGTCACGTGGGGTCACCGGCACCACGTGACCGGGTCACGTGGGGTCACCGGCCCCAGGTGACCGGGTCACGTGGGGTCACCGGCCCCAGGTGACCGGGTCACGTGGGGTCACCGGCCCCAGGTCAGCGGGTCACGTGGGGTCACCGGCCCCAGGTCAGCGGGTCACGTGGGGTCACCGGCCCCAGGTGACCGGGTCACGTGGGGTCACCGGCCCCAGGTGACCGGGTCACGTGGGAACACCGGCCCCAGGTGACCGGGTCACGTGGGGTCACCGGCCCCAGGTGACCGGGTCACGTGGGGTCACAGGCCCCAGGTGACCGGGTCACGTGGGGACACCGGCCCCAGGTGACCGGGTCACGTGGGGTCACCGGCCCCAGGTGACCGGGTCACGTGGGGTCACCGGCCCCAGGTGACCGGGTCACGTGGGGTCACCGGCCCCAGGTCAGCAGGTCACGTGGGGTCACCGGCCCCAGGTGACCGGGTCACGTGGGGACACCGGCCCCAGGTGACCGGGTCACGTGGGGTCACCGGCCCCAGGTCAGCGGGTCACGTGGGGACACCGGCCCAAGGTCACCGGGTCACGTGGGGACACCGGCCCCAGGTGACCGGGTCACGTGGGGTCACCGGCCCCAGGTGTCCTGGTCACGTGGGGTCACCGGCCCCAGGTGACCGGGTCACGTGGGGTCACCGGCCCCAGGTGACCGGGTCACGTGGGGTCACCGGCACCAGGTGACCGGGTCACGTGGGGTCACCGGCCCCAGGTGACCGGGTCTCGTGGGGTCACCGGCCCCAGGTGACCGGGTCACGTGGGGTCACCGGCCCCAGGTGACCGGGTCACGTGGGGACACCGGCCCCAGGTGACCGGGTCACGTGGGGTCACCGGCCCCAGGTCAGCGGGTCACGTGGGGACACCGGCCCAAGGTCACCGGGTCACGTGGGGACACCGGCCCCAGGTGACCGGGTCACGTGGGGTCACCGGCCCCAGCTGTCCTGGTCACGTGGGGTCACCGGCCCCAGGTGACCGGGTCACGTGGGGTCACCGGCCCCAGGTGACCGGGTCACGTGGGGACACCGGCCCCAGGTGACCGGGTCACGTGGGGTCACAGGCCCCAGGTCACTGGGTCACGTGGGGACACCGGCCCCAGGTGACCGGGTCACGTGGGTTCACCGGCCCCAGGTGACCGGGTCACCGGCCCCAGGTGAGCGGGTCACGTGGGGTCACCGGCCCCAGGTGACCGGGTCACGTGGGGTCACCGGCCCCAGGTCAGCGGGTCACCGGCCCCAGGTGACCGGGTCACGTGGGGTCACCGGCACCACGTGACCGGGTCACGTGGGGTCACCGGCCCCAGGTGACCGGGTCACGTGGGGTCACCGGCCCCAGGTGACCGGGTCACGTGGGGTCACCGGCCCCAGGTCAGCGGGTCACGTGGGGTCACCGGCCCCAGGTCAGCGGGTCACGTGGGGTCACCGGCCCCAGGTGACCGGGTCACGTGGGGTCACCGGCCCCAGGTGACCGGGTCACGTGGGAACACCGGCCCCAGGTGACCGGGTCACGTGGGGTCACCGGCCCCAGGTGACCGGGTCACGTGGGGTCACAGGCCCCAGGTGAGCGGGTCACGTGGGGACACCGGCCCCAGGTGACCGGGTCACGTGGGGTCACCGGCCCCAGGTGACCGGGTCACGTGGGGTCACCGGCCCCAGGTGACCGGGTCACGTGGGGTCACCGGCCCCAGGTCAGCAGGTCACGTGGGGTCACCGGCCCCAGGTGACCGGGTCACGTGGGGACACCGGCCCCAGGTGACCGGGTCACGTGGGGTCACCGGCCCCAGGTCAGCGGGTCACGTGGGGACACCGGCCCAAGGTCACCGGGTCACGTGGGGACACCGGCCCCAGGTGACCGGGTCACGTGGGGTCACCGGCCCCAGGTGTCCTGGTCACGTGGGGTCACCGGCCCCAGGTGACCGGGTCACGTGGGGTCACCGGCCCCAGGTGACCGGGTCACGTGGGGTCACCGGCACCAGGTGACCGGGTCACGTGGGGTCACCGGCCCCAGGTGACCGGGTCTCGTGGGGTCACCGGCCCCAGGTGACCGGGTCACGTGGGGTCACCGGCCCCAGGTGACCGGGTCACGTGGGGACACCGGCCCCAGGTGACCGGGTCACGTGGGGTCACCGGCCCCAGGTGACCGGGTCACGTGGGGTCACCGGCCCCAGGTGACCGGGTCACGTGGGGTCACCGGCCCCAGGTGACCGGGTCACGTGGGGACACCGGCCCCAGGTGACCGGGTCACGTGGGGTCACCGGCCCCAGGTGACCGGGTCACGTGGGGTCACCGGCCCCAGGTGACCGGGTCACGTGGGGTCACCGGCCCCAGGTGACCGGGTCACGTGGGAACACCGGCCCCAGGTGACCGGGTCACGTGGGGTCACCGGCCCCAGGTGACCGGGTCACGTGGGGTCACAGGCCCCAGATCACCGGGTCACGTGGGGACACCGGCCCCAGGTCACCGGGTCACGTGGGGTCACCGGCCCCAGGTGACCAGGTCACGTGGGGTCACCGGCCCCAGGTGACCGGGTCACGTGGGGTCACCGGCCCCAGGTCAGCGGGTCACGTGGGGTCACCGGCCCCAGGTGACCGGGTCACGTGGGGACACCGGCCCCAGGTGACCGGGTCACGTGGGGTCACCGGCCCCAGGTCAGCGGGTCACGTGGGGACACCGGCCCAAGGTCACCGGGTCACGTGGGGACACCGGCCCCAGGTGACCGGGTCACGTGGGGTCACCGGCCCCAGGTGTCCTGGTCACGTGGGGTCACCGGCCCCAGGTGACCGGGTCACGTGGGGTCACCGGCCCCAGGTGACCGGGTCACGTGGGGACACCGGCCCCAGGTGACCGGGTCACGTGGGGTCACCGGCCCCAGGTGACCGGGTCACGTGGGGTCACCGGCCCCAGGTGACCGGGTCACGTGGGGTCACCGGCCCCAGGTGACCGGGTCACGTGGGGACACCGGCCCCAGGTGACCGGGTCACGTGGGGACACCGGCCCCAGGTGACCGGGTCACGTGGGGTCACCGGCCCCAGGTCAGCGGGTCACGTGGGGACACCGGCCCCAGGTCACCGCGTCAGGTCGGGACCCCGAACCCAGGTCTACGAGTCCGTCGACACCACAGCCCCGGGTCACCGGGTCGTGTCGGGTAACCGGCCTGGTTCCCAGGTTCCGGTGACCACCCCGGCACCAGGACCCCGGGTCACGTGGGGTCACCGGCCCCAGGTGACCGGGTCACCGGCCCCAGGTGAGCGGGTCACGTGGGGTCACCGGCCCCAGGTGACCGGGTCACGTGGGGTCACCGGCCCCAGGTGACCGGGTCACCGGCCCCAGGTGACCGGGTCACGTGGGGTCACCGGCACCACGTGACCGGGTCACGTGGGGTCACCGGCCCCAGGTGACCGGGTCACGTGGGGTCACCGGCCCCAGGTGACCGGGTCACGTGGGGTCACCGGCCCCAGGTGACCGGGTCACGTGGGGTCACCGGCCCCAGGTGACCGGGTCACGTGGTGTCACCGGCCCCAGGTGACCGGGTCACGTGGGAACACCGGCCCCAGGTGACCGGGTCACGTGGGGTCACCGGCCCCAGGTGACCGGGTCACGTGGGGTCACAGGCCCCAGGTCACCGGGTCACGTGGGGACACCGGCCCCAGGTGACCGGGTCACGTGGGGTCACCGGCCCCAGGTGACCGGGTCACGTGGGGTCACCGGCCCCAGGTGACCGGGTCACGTGGGGTCACCGGCCCCAGGTCAGCAGGTCACGTGGGGTCACCGGCCCCAGGTGACCGGGTCACGTGGGGACACCGGCCCCAGGTGACCGGGTCACGTGGGGTCACCGGCCCCAGGTCAGCGGGTCACGTGGGGACACCGGCCCAAGGTCACCGGGTCACGTGGGGACACCGGCCCCAGGTGACCGGGTCACGTGGGGTCACCGGCCCCAGGTGTCCTGGTCACGTGGGGTCACCGGCCCCAGGTGACCGGGTCACGTGGGGTCACCGGCCCCAGGTGACCGGGTCACGTGGGGTCACCGGCACCAGGTGACCGGGTCACGTGGGGTCACCGGCCCCAGGTGACCGGGTCTCGTGGGGTCACCGGCCCCAGGTGACCGGGTCACGTGGGGTCACCGGCCCCAGGTGACCGGGTCACGTGGGGACACCGGCCCCAGGTGACCGGGTCACGTGGGGTCACCGGCCCCAGGTGACCGGGTCACGTGGGGTCACCGGCCCCAGGTGACCGGGTCACGTGGGGTCACCGGCCCCAGGTGACCGGGTCACGTGGGGTCACCGGCCCCAGGTGACCGGGTCACGTGGGGACACCGGCCCCAGGTGACCGGGTCACGTGGGGTCACCGGCCCCAGGTGACCGGGTCACGTGGGGTCACCGGCCCCAGGTGACCGGGTCACGTGGGGTCACCGGCCCCAGGTGACCGGGTCACGTGGGAACACCGGCCCCAGGTGACCGGGTCACGTGGGGTCACCGGCCCCAGGTGACCGGGTCACGTGGGGTCACAGGCCCCAGATCACCGGGTCACGTGGGGACACCGGCCCCAGGTCACCGGGTCACGTGGGGTCACCGGCCCCAGGTGACCAGGTCACGTGGGGTCACCGGCCCCAGGTGACCGGGTCACGTGGGGTCACCGGCCCCAGGTCAGCGGGTCACGTGGGGTCACCGGCCCCAGGTGACCGGGTCACGTGGGGACACCGGCCCCAGGTGACCGGGTCACGTGGGGTCACCGGCCCCAGGTCAGCGGGTCACGTGGGGACACCGGCCCAAGGTCACCGGGTCACGTGGGGACACCGGCCCCAGGTGACCGGGTCACGTGGGGTCACCGGCCCCAGGTGTCCTGGTCACGTGGGGTCACCGGCCCCAGGTGACCGGGTCACGTGGGGTCACCGGCCCCAGGTGACCGGGTCACGTGGGGACACCGGCCCCAGGTGACCGGGTCACGTGGGGTCACCGGCCCCAGGTGACCGGGTCACGTGGGGTCACCGGCCCCAGGTGACCGGGTCACGTGGGGTCACCGGCCCCAGGTGACCGGGTCACGTGGGGACACCGGCCCCAGGTGACCGGGTCACGTGGGGACACCGGCCCCAGGTGACCGGGTCACGTGGGGTCACCGGCCCCAGGTCAGCGGGTCACGTGGGGACACCGGCCCCAGGTCACCGCGTCAGGTCGGGACCCCGAACCCAGGTCTACGAGTCCGTCGACACCACAGCCCCGGGTCACCGGGTCGTGTCGGGTAACCGGCCTGGTTCCCAGGTTCCGGTGACCACCCCGGCACCAGGACCCCGGGTCACGTGGGGTCACCGGCCCCAGGTGACCGGGTCACCGGCCCCAGGTGAGCGGGTCACGTGGGGTCACCGGCCCCAGGTGACCGGGTCACGTGGGGTCACCGGCCCCAGGTGACCGGGTCACCGGCCCCAGGTGACCGGGTCACGTGGGGTCACCGGCACCACGTGACCGGGTCACGTGGGGTCACCGGCCCCAGGTGACCGGGTCACGTGGGGTCACCGGCCCCAGGTGACCGGGTCACGTGGGGTCACCGGCCCCAGGTCAGCGGGTCACGTGGGGTCACCGGCCCCAGGTGACCGGGTCACGTGGTGTCACCGGCCCCAGGTGACCGGGTCACGTGGGAACACCGGCCCCAGGTGACCGGGTCACGTGGGGTCACCGGCCCCAGGTGACCGGGTCACGTGGGGTCACAGGCCCCAGGTCACCGGGTCACGTGGGGACACCGGCCCCAGGTGACCGGGTCACGTGGGGTCACCGGCCCCAGGTGACCGGGTCACGTGGGGTCACCGGCCCCAGGTGACCGGGTCACGTGGGGTCACCGGCCCCAGGTCAGCAGGTCACGTGGGGTCACCGGCCCCAGGTGACCGGGTCACGTGGGGACACCGGCCCCAGGTGACCGGGTCACGTGGGGTCACCGGCCCCAGGTCAGCGGGTCACGTGGGGACACCGGCCCAAGGTCACCGGGTCACGTGGGGACACCGGCCCCAGGTGACCGGGTCACGTGGGGTCACCGGCCCCAGGTGTCCTGGTCACGTGGGGTCACCGGCCCCAGGTGACCGGGTCACGTGGGGTCACCGGCCCCAGGTGACCGGGTCACGTGGGGACACCGGCCCCAGGTGACCGGGTCACGTGGGGTCACCGGCCCCAGGTGACCGGGTCACGTGGGGTCACCGGCCCCAGGTGACCGGGTCACGTGGGGTCACCGGCCCCAGGTGACCGGGTCACGTGGGGTCACCGGCCCCAGGTGACCGGGTCACGTGGGGACACCGGCCCCAGGTGACCGGGTCACGTGGGGTCACCGGCCCCAGGTGACCGGGTCACGTGGGGTCACCGGCCCCAGGTGACCGGGTCACGTGGGAACACCGGCCCCAGGTGACCGGGTCACGTGGGAACACCGGCCCCAGGTGACCGGGTCACGTGGGGTCACCGGCCCCAGGTGACCGGGTCACGTGGGGTCACCGGCCCCAGGTCAGCGGGTCACGTGGGGTCACCGGCCCCAGGTGACCGGGTCACGTGGGGACACCGGCCCCAGGTGACCGGGTCACGTGGGGTCACCGGCCCCAGGTCAGCGGGTCACGTGGGGACACCGGCCCAAGGTCACCGGGTCACGTGGGGACACCGGCCCCAGGTGACCGGGTCACGTGGGGTCACCGGCCCCAGGTGTCCTGGTCACGTGGGGTCACCGGCCCCAGGTGACCGGGTCACGTGGGGTCACCGGCCCCAGGTGACCGGGTCACGTGGGGACACCGGCCCCAGGTGACCGGGTCACGTGGGGTCACCGGCCCCAGGTGACCGGGTCACGTGGGGTCACCGGCCCCAGGTGACCGGGTCACGTGGGGTCACCGGCCCCAGGTGACCGGGTCACGTGGGGACACCGGCCCCAGGTGACCGGGTCACGTGGGGTCACCGGCCCCAGGTGACCGGGTCACGTGGGGTCACCGGCCCCAGGTGACCGGGTCACGTGGGGTCACCGGCCCCAGGTGACCGGGTCTCGTGGGGTCACCGGCCCCAGGTGACCGGGTCACGTGGGGTCACCGGCCCCAGGTGACCGGGTCACGTGGGGACACCGGCCCCAGGTGACCGGGTCACGTGGGGTCACCGGCCCCAGGTGACCGGGTCACGTGGGGTCACAGGCCCCAGGTCACCGGGTCACGTGGGGACACCGGCCCCAGGTCACCGGGTCACGTGGGGTCACCGGCCCCAGGTGACCGGGTCACGTGGGGTCACCGGCCCCAGGTGACCGGGTCACGTGGGGTCACCGGCCCCAGGTCAGCGGGTCACGTGGGGTCACCGGCCCCAGGTGACCGGGTCACGTGGGGACACCGGCCCCAGGTGACCGGGTCACGTGGGGTCACCGGCCCCAGGTCAGCGGGTCACGTGGGGACACCGGCCCAAGGTCACCGGGTCACGTGGGGACACCGGCCCCAGGTGACCGGGTCACGTGGGGTCACCGGCCCCAGGTGTCCTGGTCACGTGGGGTCACCGGCCCCAGGTGACCGGGTCACGTGGGGTCACCGGCCCCAGGTGACCGGGTCACGTGGGGACACCGGCCCCAGGTGACCGGGTCACGTGGGGTCACCGGCCCCAGGTGACCAGGTCACGTGGGGTCACCGGCCCCAGGTGACCGGGTCACGTGGGGTCACCGGCCCCAGGTGACCGGGTCACGTGGGGTCACCGGCCCCAGGTGACCGGGTCACGTGGGGACACCGGCCCCAGGTGACCGGGTCACGTGGGGTCACCGGCCCCAGGTCAGCGGGTCACGTGGGGACACCGGCCCCAGGTCACCGCGTCAGGTCGGGACCCCGAACCCAGGTCGGGTCATGTCACGTCCCATGCCCGGGTCCCCGGGTTGGATTTTTACCCAGGCCCCGGGTCACAGGGTCATGTCGGGTCAACGGCCTGGGTACAAGGGTCTGGTGACCACCCCGACCCCAGGTCCCCGGGTCAAGACGGGACACCGGACCAGGTCCCCGAGTCCGGTCGACACCACAGCCCCAGGTCACCGGGTCATGTCGGGACCCAGCCCGGGTCCCCGGGACGGGTTTTTACCCCAGCCGCAGATCTCCGGGTCCTGTCGGGTACCCGGGTCGGGTCCCCTGGACAGGTCGGCACCCCGGCCCCGGGTCACGGGGTCATGTCGGGTCGCTGTCCCGGGTACCAGTGTCAGGTGACCACCCCGGCCCCGGGAGACGGAGTCATACCGGGTCCCCGGCCCGGGTCCCCGGGTTGCATCGGGACAAAAGCACCGGATCACTGGATCACGTGGGGGCCCGGGCCCGGGTCCCCGGGTTGCATCGGGACACCAGCGAAGGACCACCGGGTCCTGTCGGGTCCCCGGCCCGGGACCCCTGGACAGGTCGTTAACCCGGCCCCAGGTCACCGCGTCAGGTCGGGACCCCGAACCCAGGTCCAAGAGTCCGTCGACACCACAGCCCCGGGTCACCGGGTCGTGTCGGGTAACCGGCCTGGTTCCAAGGTTCCGATGACCACCCCGGCACCAGGACCCCGGGTCACGTGGGGACACCGGCCCCAGGTGACCGGGTCACGTGGGGACACCGGCCCCAGGTGACCGGGTCACGTGGGGTCACCGGCCCCAGGTGACCTGGTCACGTGGGGTCACCGGCCCCAGGTCAGCGGGTCACGTGGGGACACCGGCACCAGGTGACCGGGTCACGTGGGGTCACCGGCCCCAGGTGACCGGGTCACGTGGGGTCACCGGCCCCAGGTGACCGGGTCACGTGGGGACACTGGCCCCAGGTGACCGGGTCACGTGGGGTCACCGGCCCCAGGTCAGCGGGTCACGTGGGGTCACCGGCCCCAGGTCAGCGGGTCACGTGGGGTCACCGGCCCCAGGTCAGCGGGTCACGTGGGGACACCGGCCCCAGGTAACCAAGGCATGTCGGGACCCAGCCCGGGTCCCCGGGACGGGTTTTTACCCCAGCCGCAGATCACCGGGTCCTGTCGGGTCCCCGGCCCGGGTCCCCTGGACAGGTCGATAACCCGGCCCCAGGTCACCCGGTCATCTCGCGCACCCGGCCTGGTTCCCAGGTTCCGATGACCACCCCGGCCCCAGGTGACCGGGTCACGTGGGGTCACCGGCCCCAGGTGACCGGGTCACGTGGGGTCACCGGCCCCAGGTGACCGGGTCACGTGGGGTCACCGGCCCCAGATGACCGGGTCACGTGGGGTCACCGGCCCCAGGTGACCGGGTCACGTGGGGACACCGGCCCCAGGTGACCGGGTCACGTGGGGACACCGGCCCCAGGTGACTGGGTCACGTGGGGACACCGGCCCCAGGTCATCGGGTCACGTGGGGTCACCGGCCCCAGGTGACCTGGTCACGTGGGGTCACCGGCCCCAGGTGACCGGGTCACGTGGGGTCACCGGCACCAGGTGACCGGGTCACGTGGGGTCACCGGCCCCAGGTGACCTGGTCACGTGGGGTCACCAGCCCCAGGTGACCGGGTCACGTGGGGACACCGGCCCCAGGTGACCGGGTCACGTGGGGTCACCGGCCCCAGGTGACCGGGTCACGTGGGGTCACCGGCACCAGGTGACCGGGTCACGTGGGGTCACCGGCACCAGGTGACCGGGTCACGTGGGGTCACCGGCCCCAGGTGACCGGGTCACGTGGGGTCACCGGCCCCAGGTGACCGGGTCACGTGGGGTCACCGGCCCCAGGTGACCGGGTCACGTGGGGTCACCGGCCCCAGGTGACCTGGTCACGTGGGGTCACCGGCCCCAGGTGACCGGGTCACGTGGGGTCACCGGCCCCAGGTGACCGGGTCACGTGGGGTCACCGGCACCAGGTGACCGGGTCACGTGGGGTCACCGGCCCCAGGTGACCGGGTCACGTGGGGTCACCGGCCCCAGGTGACAGGGTCACGTGGGGTCACCGGCCCCAGGTGACCTGGTCACGTGGGGTCACCGACCCCAGGTGACCGGGTCACGTGGGGTCACCGGCCCCAGGTGACCGGGTCACGTGGGGACACCGGACCCAGGTAACCGGGTCATACCGAGTCCCCGGACCCAGGTCACCGGGTCAGTTCGGGACCCCGGACCCAGGTCGGGTCATGTCACGTCCCATGCCCGGGTCCCCGGGTTGGATTTTTACCCAGGCCCCGGGTCACAGGGTCATGTCGGGTCAACGGCCTGGGTACAAGGGTCTGGTGACCACCCCGACCCCAGGTCCCCGGGTCAAGACGGGACACCGGACCAGGTCCCCGAGTCCGGTCGACACCACAGCCCCAGGTCACCGGGTCATGTCGGGACCCAGCCCGGGTCCCCGGGACGGGTTTTTACCCCAGCCGCAGATCTCCGGGTCCTGTCGGGTACCCGGGTCGGGTCCCCTGGACAGGTCGGCACCCCGGCCCCGGGTCACGGGGTCACGTCGGGTCGCTGTCCCGGGTACCAGTGTCAGGTGACCACCCCGGCCCCGGGAGACGGAGTCATACCGGGTCCCCGGCCCGGGTCCCCGGGTTGCATCGGGACAAAAGCACCGGATCACTGGATCACGTGGGGGCCCGGGCCCGGGTCCCCGGGTTGCATCGGGACACCAGCGAAGGACCACCGGGTCCTGTCGGGTCCCCGGCCCGGGTCCCCTGGACAGGTCGTTAACCCGGCCCCAGGTCACCGCGTCAGGTCGGGACCCCGAACCCAGGTCCAAGAGTCCGTCGACACCACAGCCCCGGGTCACCGGGTCGTGTCGGGTAACCGGCCTGGTTCCAAGGTTCCGATGACCACCCCGGCACCAGGACCCCGGGTCACGTGGGGACACCGGCCCCAGGTGACCGGGTCACGTGGGGACACCGGCCCCAGGTGACCGGGTCACGTGGGGTCACCGGCCCCAGGTGACCTGGTCACGTGGGGTCACCGGCCCCAGGTCAGCGGGTCACGTGGGGACACCGGCCCCAGGTGTCCTGGTCACGTGGGGTCACCGGCCCCAGGTGACCGGGTCACGTGGGGTCACCGGCCCCAGGTGACCGGGTCACGTGGGGACACCGGCCCCAGGTGACCGGGTCACGTGGGGTCACCGGCCCCAGGTGACCGGGTCACGTGGGGTCACCGGCCCCAGGTGACCGGGTCACGTGGGGTCACCGGCCCCAGGTGACCGGGTCACGTGGGGTCACCGGCCCCAGGTGACCGGGTCACGTGGGGACACCGGCCCCAGGTGACCGGGTCACGTGGGGTCACCGGCCCCAGGTCAGCGGGTCACGTGGGGACACCGGCCCCAGGTCACCGCGTCAGGTCGGGACCCCGAACCCAGGTCTACGAGTCCGTCGACACCACAGCCCCGGGTCACCGGGTCGTGTCGGGTAACCGGCCTGGTTCCCAGGTTCCGGTGACCACCCCGGCACCAGGACCCCGGGTCACGTGGGGACACCGGCCCCAGGTGACCGGGTCACGTGGGGACACCGGCCCCAGGTGACCTGGTCACGTGGGGTCACCGGCCCCAGGTGACCGGGTCACGTGGGGTCACCGGCCCCAGGTGACCGGGTCACGTGGGGACACCGGCCCCAGGTGACCGGGTCACGTGGGGTCACCGGCCCCAGGTGACCGGGTCACGTGGGGTCACCGGCCCCAGGTGACCGGGTCACGTGGGAACACCGGCCCCAGGTGACCGGGTCACGTGGGGTCACCGGCCCCAGGTGACCGGGTCACGTGGGGTCACAGGCCCCAGGTCACCGGGTCACGTGGGGACACCGGCCCCAGGTGACCGGGTCACGTGGGGTCACCGGCCCCAGGTGACCGGGTCACGTGGGGTCACCGGCCCCAGGTCAGCGGGTCACGTGGGGTCACCGGCCCCAGGTGACCGGGTCACGTGGGGACACCGGCCCCAGGTGACCGGGTCACGTGGGGTCACCGGCCCCAGGTCAGCGGGTCACGTGGGGACACCGGCCCAAGGTCACCGGGTCACGTGGGGACACCGGCCCCAGGTGACCGGGTCACGTGGGGTCACCGGCCCCAGGTGTCCTGGTCACGTGGGGTCACCGGCCCCAGGTGACCGGGTCACGTGGGGTCACCGGCCCCAGGTGACCGGGTCACGTGGGGACACCGGCCCCAGGTGACCGGGTCACGTGGGGTCACCGGCCCCAGGTGACCGGGTCACGTGGGGTCACCGGCCCCAGGTGACCGGGTCACGTGGGGTCACCGGCCCCAGGTGACCGGGTCACGTGGGGACACCGGACCCAGGTAACCGTGTCATACCGAGTCCCCGGACCCAGGTCACCGGGTCAGTTCGGGACCCCGGACCCAGGTCGGGTCATGTCACGTCCCATGCCCGGGTCCCCGGGTTGGATTTTTACCCAGGCCCCGGGTCACAGGGTCATGTCGGGTCAACGGCCTGGGTACAAGGGTCTGGTGACCACCCCGACCCCAGGTCCCCGGGTCAAGACGGGACACCGGACCAGGTCCCCGAGTCCGGTCGACACCACAGCCCCAGGTCACCGGGTCATGTCGGGACCCAGCCCGGGTCCCCGGGACGGGTTTTTACCCCAGCCGCAGATCTCCGGGTCCTGTCGGGTACCCGGGTCGGGTCCCCTGGACAGGTCGGCACCCCGGCCCCGGGTCACGGGGTCATGTCGGGTCGCTGTCCCGGGTACCAGTGTCAGGTGACCACCCCGGCCCCGGGAGACGGAGTCATACCGGGTCCCCGGCCCGGGTCCCCGGGTTGCATCGGGACAAAAGCACCGGATCACTGGATCACGTGGGGGCCCGGGCCCGGGTCCCCGGGTTGCATCGGGACACCAGCGAAGGACCACCGGGTCCTGTCGGGTCCCCGGCCCGGGTCCCCTGGACAGGTCGTTAACCCGGCCCCAGGTCACCGCGTCAGGTCGGGACCCCGAACCCAGGTCCAAGAGTCCGTCGACACCACAGCCCCGGGTCACCGGGTCGTGTCGGGTAACCGGCCTGGTTCCAAGGTTCCGATGACCACCCCGGCACCAGGACCCCGGGTCACGTGGGGACACCGGCCCCAGGTGACCGGGTCACGTGGGGTCACCGGCCCCAGGTGACCTGGTCACGTGGGGTCACCGGCCCCAGGTGACCGGGTCACGTGGGGACACCGGCACCAGGTGACCGGGTCACGTGGGGTCACCGGCCCCAGGTGACCGGGTCACGTGGGGTCACCGGCCCCAGGTGACCGGGTCACGTGGGGACACCGGCCCCAGGTGACCGGGTCACGTGGGGTCACCGGCCCCAGGTCAGCGGGTCACGTGGGGTCACCGGCCCCAGGTCAGCGGGTCACGTGGGGTCACCGGCCCCAGGTCAGCGGGTCACGTGGGGACACCGGCCCCAGGTAACCAAGGCATGTCGGGACCCAGCCCGGGTCCCCGGGACGGGTTTTTACCCCAGCCGCAGATCACCGGGTCCTGTCGGGTCCCCGGCCCGGGTCCCCTGGACAGGTCGATAACCCGGCCCCAGGTCACCCGGTCATCTCGCGCACCCGGCCTGGTTCCCAGGTTCCGATGACCACCCCGGCCCCAGGTGACCGGGTCACGTGGGGTCACCGGCCCCAGGTGACCGGGTCACGTGGGGTCACCGGCCCCAGGTGACCGGGTCACCGGCCCCAGGTGACCGGGTCACGTGGGGTCACCGGCCCCAGGTGACCGGGTCACGTGGGGTCACCGGCCCCAGGTGACCGGGTCACCGGCCCCAGGTGACCGGGTCACGTGGGGTCACCGGCCCCAGGTGACCGGGTCACGTGGGGTCACCGGCCCCAGGTCAGCGGGTCACGTGGGGACACCGGCCCCAGGTCACCGCGTCAGGTCGGGACCCCGAACCCAGGTCCACGAGTCCGTCGACACCACAGCCCCGGGTCACCGGGTCGTGTCGGGTAACCGGCCTGGTTCCCAGGTTCCGGTGACCATCCCTTCACCAGGACCCCGGGTCACGTGGGGACACCGGCCCCAGGTGACCGGGTCACGTGGGGACACCGGCCCCAGGTGACCGGGTCACATGGGGACACCGGCCCCAGGTCATCGGGTCACGTGGGGTCACCGGCCCCAGGTGACCTGGTCACGTGGGGTCACCGGCCCCAGGTGACCGGGTCACGTGGGGTCACCGGCCCCAGGTGACCGGGTCACGTGGGGTCACCGGCACCAGGTGACCGGGTCACGTGGGGTCACCGGCCCCAGGTGACCTGGTCACGTGGGGTCACCGGCCCCAGGTGACCGGGTCACGTGGGGTCACCGGCCCCAGGTGACCGGGTCACGTGAGGTCACCGGCCCCAGGTGACCTGGTCACGTGGGGTCACCGGCCCCAGGTGACCGGGTCACGTGGGGTCACCGGCCCCAGGTGACCGGGTCACGTAGGGACACCGGCCCCAGGTGACCGGGTCACGTGGGGTCACCGGCCCCAGGTGACGGGGTCACGTGGGGTCACCGGCCCCAGGTGACCTGGTCACGTGGGGTCACCGGCCCCAGGTGACGGGGTCACGTGGGGACACCGGCCCCAGGTGACCGGGTCACGTGGGGACACCGGCCCCAGGTGACCGGGTCACGTGGGGTCACCGGCCCCAGGTGACCGGGTCACGTGGGGTCACCGGCCCCAGGTGACCGGGTCACGTGGTGTCACCGGCCCCAGGTGACCGGGTCACGTGGGAACACCGGCCCCAGGTGACCGGGTCACGTGGGGTCACCGGCCCCAGGTGACCGGGTCACGTGGGGTCACCGGCCCCAGGTGACCGGGTCACGTGGGGTCACCGGCCCCAGGTGACCGGGTCACGTGGGGACACCGGCCCCAGGTGACCGGGTCACGTGGGGTCACCGGCCCCAGGTGACCGGGTCACGTGGGGTCACCGGCCCCAGGTGACCGGGTCACGTGGGGTCACCGGCCCCAGGTGACCGGGTCACGTGGGGTCACCGGCCCCAGGTGACCTGGTCACGTGGGGTCACCGGCCCCAGGTGACCGGGTCACGTGGGGTCACAGGCCCCAGGTCACCGGGTCACGTGGGGACACCGGCCCCAGGTGACCGGGTCACGTGGGTCACCGGCCCCAGGTGACCGGGTCACGTGGGGTCACCGGCCCCAGGTGACCGGGTCACGTGGGGTCACCGGCCCCAGGTCAGCAGGTCACGTGGGGTCACCGGCCCCAGGTGACCGGGTCACGTGGGGACACCGGCCCCAGGTGACCGGGTCACGTGGGGTCACCGGCCCCAGGTCAGCGGGTCACGTGGGGACACCGGCCCCCTGGTGACCGGGTCACGTTGGGACACCGGCCCCAGGTGACCGGGTCACGTGGGGTCACCGGCCCCAGGTGTCCTGGTCACGTGGGGTAACCGGCCCCAGGTGACCGGGTCACGTGGGGTCACCGGCCCCAGGTGACCGGGTCACGTGGGGTCACCGGCACCAGGTGACCGGGTCACGTGGGGTCACCGGCCCCAGGTGACCGGGTCACGTGGGGTCACCGGCCCCAGGTGACCGGGTCACGTGGGGTCACCGGCCCCAGGTGACCGGGTCACGTGGGGTCACCGGCCCCAGGTGACCGGGTCACGTGGGGTCACCGGCCCCAGGTGACCGGGTCACGTGGGGTCACCGGCCCCAGGTGACCGGGTCACGTGGGGACACCGGCCCCAGGTGACCGGGTCACGTGGGGTCACCGGCCCCAGGTGACCGGGTCACGTGGGGTCACCGGCCCCAGGTGACCGGGTCACGTGGGGTCACCGGCCCCAGGTGACCAGGTCACGTGGGAACACCGGCCCCAGGTGACCGGGTCACGTGGGGTCACCGGCCCCAGGTGACCGGGTCACGTGGGGTCACAGGCCCCAGGTCACCGGGTCACGTGGGGACACCGGCCCCAGGTGACCGGGTCACGTGGGGTCACCGGCCCCAGGTGACCGGGTCACGTGGGGTCACCGGCCCCAGGTGACCGGGTCACGTGGGGTCACCGGCCCCAGGTCAGCGGGTCACGTGGGGTCACCGGCCCCAGGTGACCGGGTCACGTGGGGACACCGGCCCCAGGTGACCGGGTCACGTGGGGTCACCGGCCCCAGGTCAGCGGGTCACGTGGGGACACCGGCCCAAGGTCACCGGGTCACGTGGGGACACCGGCCCCAGGTGACCGGGTCACGTGGGGTCACCGGCCCCAGGTGTCCTGGTCACGTGGGTTCACCGGCCCCAGGTGACCGGGTCACGTGGGGTCACCGGCCCCAGGTGACCTGGTCACGTGGGGTCACCGGCCCCAGGTGACCGGGTCACGTGGGGTCACAGGCCCCAGGTCACCGGGTCACGTGGGGACACCGGCCCCAGGTGACCGGGTCACGTGGGGTCACCGGCCCCAGGTGACCGGGTCACGTGGGGTCACCGGCCCCAGGTGACCGGGTCACGTGGGGTCACCGGCCCCAGGTCAGCAGGTCACGTGGGGTCACCGGCCCCAGGTGACCGGGTCACGTGGGGACACCGGCCCCAGGTGACCGGGTCACGTGGGGTCACCGGCCCCAGGTCAGCGGGTCACGTGGGGACACCGGCCCCCTGGTGACCGGGTCACGTTGGGACACCGGCCCCAGGTGACCGGGTCACGTGGGGTCACCGGCCCCAGGTGTCCTGGTCACGTGGGGTAACCGGCCCCAGGTGACCGGGTCACGTGGGGTCACCGGCCCCAGGTGACCGGGTCACGTGGGGTCACCGGCCCCAGGTCAGCGGGTCACGTGGGGTCACCGGCCCCAGGTGACCGGGTCACGTGGGGACACCGGCCCCAGGTGACCGGGTCACGTGGGGTCACCGGCCCCAGGTCAGCGGGTCACGTGGGGACACCGGCCCAAGGTCACCGGGTCACGTGGGGACACCGGCCCCAGGTGACCGGGTCACGTGGGGTCACCGGCCCCAGGTGTCCTGGTCACGTGGGGTCACCGGCCCCAGGTGACCGGGTCACGTGGGGTCACCGGCCCCAGGTGAGCGGGTCACGTGGGGACACCGGCCCCAGGTGACCGGGTCACGTGGGGTCACCGGCCCCAGGTGACCGGGTCACGTGGGGTCACCGGCCCCAGGTGACCGGGTCACGTGGGGTCACCGGCCCCAGGTGACCGGGTCACGTGGGGTCACCGGCCCCAGGTGACCGGGTCACGTGGGGACACCGGCCCCAGGTGACCGGGTCACGTGGGGTCACCGGCCCCAGGTCAGCGGGTCACGTGGGGACACCGGCCCCAGGTCACCGCGTCAGGTCGGGACCCCGAACCCAGGTCTACGAGTCCGTCGACACCACAGCCCCGGGTCACCGGGTCGTGTCGGGTAAACGGCCTGGTTCCCAGGTTACGGTGACCACCCCGGCACCAGGACCCCGGGTCACGTGGGGACACCGGCCCCAGGTGACCGGGTCACGTGGGGACACCGGCCCCAGGTGACCTGGTCACGTGGGGTCACCGGCCCCAGGTGACCGGGTCACGTGGGGTCACCGGCCCCAGGTGACCGGGTCACGTGGGGTCACCGGCACCAGGTGACCGGGTCACGTGGGGTCACCGGCCCCAGGTGACCTGGTCACGTGGGGTCACCGGCCCCAGGTGACCGGGTCACGTGGGGTCACCGGCCCCAGGTGACCGGGTCACGTGGGGTCACCGGCCCCAGGTGACCGGGTCACGTGGGGACACCGGCCCCAGGTGACCGGGTCACGTGGGGTCACCGGCCCCAGGTGACCGGGTCACGTGGGGTCACCGGCCCCAGGTGACCGGGTCACGTGGGGTCACCGACCCCAGGTCAGCGGGTCACGTGGGGTCACCGGCCCCAGGTGACCGGGTCACGTGGGGACACCGGCCCCAGGTGACCGGGTCACGTGGGGTCACCGGCCCCAGGTCAGCGGGTCACGTGGGGACACCGGCCCAAGGTCACCGGGTCACGTGGGGACACCGGCCCCAGGTGACCGGGTCACGTGGGGTCACCGGCCCCAGGTGTCCTGGTCACGTGGGGTCACCGGCCCCAGGTGACCGGGTCACGTGGGGTCACCGGCCCCAGGTGACCGGGTCACGTGGGGACACCGGCCCCAGGTGACCGGGTCACGTGGGGTCACCGGCCCCAGGTGACCGGGTCACGTGGGGTCACCGGCCCCAGGTGACCGGGTCACGTGGGGACACCGGCCCCAGGTGACCGAGTCACGTGGGGTCACCGGCCCCAGGTCAGCGGGTCACGTGGGGACACCGGCCCCAGGTCACCGCGTCAGGTCGGGACCCCGAACCCAGGTCTACGAGTCCGTCGACACCACAGCCCCGGGTCACCGGGTCGTGTCGGGTAACCGGCCTGGTTCCCAGGTTCCGGTGACCACCCCGGCACCAGGACCCCGGGTCACGTGGGGACACCGGCCCCAGGTGACCTGGTCACGTGGGGTCACCGGCCCCAGGTGACCGGGTCACGTGGGGTCACCGGCCCCAGGTGACCGGGTCACGTGGGGTCACCGGCACCAGGTGACCGGGTCACGTGGGGTCACCGGCCCCAGGTGACCTGGTCACGTGGGGTCACCGGCCCCAGGTGACCGGGTCACGTGGGGTCACCGGCCCCAGGTGACCGGGTCACGTGGGGTCACCGGCCCCAGGTGACCGGGTCACGTGGGGTCACCGGCCCCAGGTGACCGGGTCACGTGGGGACACCGGCCCCAGGTGACCGGGTCACGTGGGGTCACCGGCCCCAGGTGACCGGGTCACGTGGGGTCACCGGCCCCAGGTGACCTGGTCACGTGGGGTCACCGGCCCCAGGTGACGGGGTCACGTGGGGTCACCGGCCCCAGGTGACCGGGTCACGTGGGGACACCGGCCCCAGGTGACCGGGTCACGTGGGGTCACCGGCCCCAGGTGACCGGGTCACGTGGGGTCACCGGCCCCAGGTGACCGGGTCACGTGGGGTCACCGGCACCAGGTGACCGGGTCACGTGGGGTCACCGGCCCCAGGTGACCGGGTCACGTGGGGTCACCGGCCCCAGGTGACCGGGTCACGTGGGGTCACCGGCCCCAGGTGACCGGGTCACGTGGGGACACCGGCCCCAGGTGACCGGGTCACGTGGGGTCACCGGCCCCAGGTGACCGGGTCACGTGGGGTCACAGGCCCCAGGTGACCGGGTCACGTGGGGTCACCGGCCCCAGGTGACCGGGTCACGTGGGGTCACCGGCCCCAGGTGACAGGGTCACGTGGGGTCACCGGCCCCAGGTGACCGGGTCACGTGGGGTCACCGGCCCCAGGTGACCGGGTCACGTGGGGACACCGGACCCAGGTAACCGTGTCATACCGAGTCCCCGGACCCAGGTCACCGGGTCAGTTCGGGACCCCGGACCCAGGTCGGGTCATGTCACGTCCCATGCCCGGGTCCCCGGGTTGGATTTTTACCCAGGCCCCGGGTCACAGGGTCATGTCGGGTCAACGGCCTGGGTACAAGGGTCTGGTGACCACCCCGACCCCAGGTCCCCGGGTCAAGACGGGACACCGGACCAGGTCCCCGAGTCCGGTCGACACCACAGCCCCAGGTCACCGGGTCATGTCGGGACCCAGCCCGGGTCCCCGGGACGGGTTTTTACCCCAGCCGCAGATCTCCGGGTCCTGTCGGGTACCCGGGTCGGGTCCCCTGGACAGGTCGGCACCCCGGCCCCGGGTCACGGGGTCATGTCGGGTCGCTGTCCCGGGTACCAGTGTCAGGTGACCACCCCGGCCCCGGGAGACGGAGTCATACCGGGTCCCCGGCCCGGGTCCCCGGGTTGCATCGGGACAAAAGCACCGGATCACTGGATCACGTGGGGGCCCGGGCCCGGGTCCCCGGGTTGCATCGGGACACCAGCGAAGGACCACCGGGTCCTGTCGGGTCCCCGGCCCGGGTCCCCTGGACAGGTCGTTAACCCGGCCCCAGGTCACCGCGTCAGGTCGGGACCCCGAACCCAGGTCCAAGAGTCCGTCGACACCACAGCCCCGGGTCACCGGGTCGTGTCGGGTAACCGGCCTGGTTCCAAGGTTCCGATGACCACCCCGGCACCAGGACCCCGGGTCACGTGGGGACACCGGCCCCAGGTGACCGGGTCACGTGGGGACACCGGCCCCAGGTGACCGGGTCACGTGGGGTCACCGGCCCCAGGTGACCTGGTCACGTGGGGTCACCGGCCCCAGGTGACCGGGTCACGTGGGGACACCGGCACCAGGTGACCGGGTCACGTGGGGTCACCGGCCCCAGGTGACCGGGTCACGTGGGGTCACCGGCCCCAGGTGACCGGGTCACGTGGGGACACCGGCCCCAGGTGACCGGGTCACGTGGGGTCACCGGCCCCAGGTCAGCGGGTCACGTGGGGTCACCGGCCCCAGGTCACCGGGTCACGTGGGGTCACCGGCCCCAGGTCAGCGGGTCACGTGGGGACACCGGCCCCAGGTAACCAAGGCATGTCGGGACCCAGCCCGGGTCCCCGGGACGGGTTTTTACCCCAGCCGCAGATCTCCGGGTCCTGTCGGGTACCCGGGTCGGGTCCCCTGGACAGGTCGGCACCCCGGCCCCGGGTCACGGGGTCATGTCGGGTCGCTGTCCCGGGTACCAGTGTCAGGTGACCACCCCGGCCCCGGGAGACGGAGTCATACCGGGTCCCCGGCCCGGGTCCCCGGGTTGCATCGGGACAAAAGCACCGGATCACTGGATCACGTGGGGGCCCGGGCCCGGGTCCCCGGGTTGCATCGGGACACCAGCGAAGGACCACCGGGTCCTGTCGGGTCCCCGGCCCGGGTCCCCTGGACAGGTCGTTAACCCGGCCCCAGGTCACCGCGTCAGGTCGGGACCCCGAACCCAGGTCCAAGAGTCCGTCGACACCACAGCCCCGGGTCACCGGGTCGTGTCGGGTAACCGGCCTGGTTCCAAGGTTCCGATGACCACCCCGGCACCAGGACCCCGGGTCACGTGGGGACACCGGCCCCAGGTGACCGGGTCACGTGGGGACACCGGCCCCAGGTGACCGGGTCACGTGGGGTCACCGGCCCCAGGTGACCTGGTCACGTGGGGTCACCGGCCCCAGGTGACCGGGTCACGTGGGGACACCGGCACCAGGTGACCGGGTCACGTGGGGTCACCGGCCCCAGGTGACCGGGTCACGTGGGGTCACCGGCCCCAGGTGACCGGGTCACGTGGGGACACCGGCCCCAGGTGACCGGGTCACGTGGGGTCACCGGCCCCAGGTCAGCGGGTCACGTGGGGTCACCGGCCCCAGGTCAGCGGGTCACGTGGGGTCACCGGCCCCAGGTCACCGGGTCACGTGGGGTCACCGGCCCCAGGTCAGCGGGTCACGTGGGGACACCGGCCCCAGGTAACCAAGGCATGTCGGGACCCAGCCCGGGTCCCCGGGACGGGTTTTTACCCCAGCCGCAGATCACCGGGTCCTGTCGGGTCCCCGGCCCGGGTCCCCTGGACAGGTCGATAACCCGGCCCCAGGTCACCCGGTCATCTCGCGCACCCGGCCTGGTTCCCAGGTTCCGATGACCACCCCGGCCCCAGGTGACCGGGTCACGTGGGGTCACCGGCCCCAGGTGACCGGGTCACCGGCCCCAGGTGACCGGGTCACGTGGGGTCACCGGCCCCAGGTGACCGGGTCACGTGGGGTCACCGGCCCCAGGTGACCGGGTCACCGGCCCCAGGTGACCGGGTCACGTGGGGTCACCGGCCCCAGGTGACCGGGTCACGTGGGGTCACCGGCCCCAGGTCAGCGGGTCACGTGGGGTCACCGGCCCCAGGTCAGCGGGTCACGTGGGGACACCGGCCCCAGGTGACCGGGTCACGTGGGGACACCGGCCCCAGGTGACCGGGTCACGTGGGGTCACCGGCCCCAGGTGACCGGGTCACGTGGGGACACCGGCCCCAGGTCACCGGGTCACGTGGGGACACCGGCCCCAGGTGACCGGGTCACGTGGGGTCACCGGCCCCAGGTCAGCGGGTCACGTGGGGACACCGGCCCCAGGTGACCGGGTCACGTGGGGTCATCGGCCCCAGGTAACCGGGTCATACCGAGTCCCCGGACCCAGGTCACCGGGTCAGTTCGGGACCCCGGACCCAGGTCGGGTCATGTCACGTCCCATGCCCGGGTCCCCGGGTTGGATTTTTACCCAGGCCCCGGGTGACAGGGTCATGTCGGGTCAACGGCCTGGGTACAAGGGTCTGGTGACCACCCCGACCCCAGGTCCCCGGGTCATGACGGGACACCGGACCAGGTCCCCGAGTCCGGTCGACACCACAGCCCCAGGTCACCGGGTCATGTCGGGACCCAGCCCGGGTCCCCGGGACGGGTTTTTACCCCAGCCGCAGATCACCGGGTCCTGTCGGGTACCCGGGTCGGGTCCCCTGGACAGGTCGGCACCCCGGCCCCGGGTCACGGGGTCATGTCGGGTCGCTGTCCCGGGTACCAGTGTCAGGTGACCACCCCGGCCCCGGGAGACGGAGTCATACCGGGTCCCCGGCCCGGGTCCCCGGGTTGCATCGGGACAAAAGCACCGGATCACTGGATCACGTGGGGGCCCGGGCCCGGGTCCCCGGGTTGCATCGGGACACCAGCGAAGGACCACCGGGTCCTGTCGGGTCCCCGGCCCGGGTCCCCTGGACAGGTCGTTAACCCGGCCCCAGGTCACCGGGTCGTGTCGGGTAACCGGACTGGTTCCCAGGTTCCGGTGACCACCCCGGCACCAGGACCCCGGGTCCCGTGGTGACCCCGGCCCCAGGTGACCGGGTCACGCGGGGTCACCGGCCCCAGGTCAGCGGGTCACGTGGGGTCACCGGCCCCAGGTCAGCGGGTCACGTGGGGACACCGGCCCCAGGTCACCGCATCAGGTCGGGACCCCGAACCCAGGTCCACGAGTCCGTCGACACCACAGCCCCGGGTCACCGGGTCGTGTCGGGTAACCGGCCTGGTTCCCAGGTTCCGATGACCACCCCGGCACCAGGACCCCGGGTCACGTGGGGACACCGGCCCCAGGTGACCGGGTCACGTGGGGACACCGGCCCCAGGTGACCGGGTCACGTGGGGTCACCGGCCCCAGGTGACCGGGTCACGTGGGGTCACCGGCCCCAGGTCAGCGGGTCACGTGGGGACCCCGGCCCCAGGTCACCGGGTCAAGTGGGGTCACCGGCTCCAGGTCAGAGGGTCACGTGGGGACCCCGGACCCAGGTCACCGGGTCATGTCGGGACCCAGCCTGGGTCCCCGGGACGGGTTTTTACCCCAGCCGCAGATCACCGGGTCCTGTCGGGTACCCGGGTCGGGTCCCCTGGACAGGTCGGCACCCCGGCCCCGGGTCACGGGGTCACGTCGGGTCGCTGTCCCGGGTACCAGTGTCAGGTGACCACCCCGGCCCCGGGAGACGGAGTCATACCGGGTCCCCGGCACGGGTCCCCGGGTTGCATCGGGACACCAGCGAAGGACCACCGGGTCCTGTCGGGTCCCCGGCCCGGGTCCCCTGGACAGGTCGTAAACCCGGCCCCAGGTCACCGGGTCATGTCGCGCACCCGGCCTGGTTCCCAGGTTCCGGTGACCACCCCGGCACCAGGACCCCGGGTCACGTGGGGACCCCGGCCCCAGGTCAGCGGGTCACGTGGGGACACCGGCCCCAGGTCACCGCGTCAGGTCGGGACCCCGAACCCAGGTCTACGAGTCCGTCGACACCACAGCCCCGGGTCACCGGGTCGTGTCGGGTAACCGGCCTGGTTCCAAGGTTGCGATGACCACCCCGGCACCAGGACCCCGGGTCACGTGGGGACACCGGCCCCAGGTGACCGGGTCACGTGGGGACACCGGCCCCAGGTCATCGGGTCACGTGGGGACACCGGCACCAGGTGACCGGGTCACGTGGGGTCACCGGCCCCAGGTGACCTGGTCACGTGGGGTCACCGGCCCCAGGTGACCGGGTCACGTGGGGTCACCGGCCCCAGGTGACTGGGTCACGTGCGGTCACCGGCCCCAGGTGACCGGGTCACGTGGGGTCACCGGCCCCAGGTGACCGGGTCACGTGGGGTCACCGGCCCCAGGTGACCGGGTCACGTGGTGTCACCGGCCCCAGGTGACCGGGTCACGTGGGAACACCGGCCCCAGGTGACCGGGTCACGTGGGGTCACCGGCCCCAGGTGACCGGGTCACGTGGGGTCACAGGCCCCAGGTCACTGGGTCACGTGGGGACACCGGCCCCAGGTGACCGGGTCACGTGGGGTCACCGGCCCCAGGTGACCGGGTCACCGGCCCCAGGTGAGCGGGTCACGTGGGGTCACCGGCACCACGTGACCGGGTCACGTGGGGTCACCGGCCCCAGGTGACCGGGTCACGTGGGGTCACCGGCCCCAGGTGACCGGGTCACGTGGGGTCACCGGCCCCAGGTCAGCGGGTCACGTGGGGTCACCGGCCCCAGGTCAGCGGGTCACGTGGGGTCACCGGCCCCAGGTGACCGGGTCACGTGGGGTCACCGGCCCCAGGTGACCGGGTCACGTGGGAACACCGGCCCCAGGTGACCGGGTCACGTGGGGTCACCAGCCCCAGGTGACCGGGTCACGTGGGGACACCGGCCCCAGGTCACCGGGTCACGTGGGGACACCGGCCCCAGGTGACCGGGTCACGTGGGGTCACCGGCCCCAGGTGACCGGGTCACGTGGGGTCACCGGCCCCAGGTGACCGGGTCACGTGGGGTCACCGGCCCCAGGTCAGCAGGTCACGTGGGGTCACCGGCCCCAGGTGACCGGGTCACGTGGGGACACCGGCCCCAGGTGACCGGGTCACGTGGGGTCACCGGCCCCAGGTCAGCGGGTCACGTGGGGACACCGGCCCAAGGTCACCGGGTCACGTGGGGACACCGGCCCCAGGTGACCGGGTCACGTGGGGTCACCGGCCCCAGGTGTCCTGGTCACGTGGGGTCACCGGCCCCAGGTGACCGGGTCACGTGGGGTCACCGGCCCCAGGTGACCGGGTCACGTGGGGTCACCGGCACCAGGTGACCGGGTCACGTGGGGTCACCGGCCCCAGGTGACCGGGTCTCGTGGGGTCACCGGCCCCAGGTGACCGGGTCACGTGGGGTCACCGGCCCCAGGTGACCGGGTCACGTGGGGACACCGGCCCCAGGTGACCGGGTCACGTGGGGTCACCGGCCCCAGGTGACCGGGTCACGTGGGGTCACCGGCCCCAGGTGACCGGGTCACGTGGGGTCACCGGCCCCAGGTGACCGGGTCACGTGGGGTCACCGGCCCCAGGTGACCGGGTCACGTGGGGACACCGGCCCCAGGTGACCGGGTCACGTGGGGTCACCGGCCCCAGGTGACCGGGTCACGTGGGGTCACCGGCCCCAGGTGACCGGGTCACGTGGGGTCACCGGCCCCAGGTGACCGGGTCACGTGGGAACACCGGCCCCAGGTGACCGGGTCACGTGGGGTCACCGGCCCCAGGTGACCGGGTCACGTGGGGTCACAGGCCCCAGGTCACCGGGTCACGTGGGGACACCGGCCCCAGGTCACCGGGTCACGTGGGGTCACCGGCCCCAGGTGACCAGGTCACGTGGGGTCACCGGCCCCAGGTGACCGGGTCACGTGGGGTCACCGGCCCCAGGTCAGCGGGTCACGTGGGGTCACCGGCCCCAGGTGACCGGGTCACGTGGGGACACCGGCCCCAGGTGACCGGGTCACGTGGGGTCACCGGCCCCAGGTCAGCGGGTCACGTGGGGACACCGGCCCAAGGTCACCGGGTCACGTGGGGACACCGGCCCCAGGTGACCGGGTCACGTGGGGTCACCGGCCCCAGGTGTCCTGGTCACGTGGGGTCACTGGCCCCAGGTGACCTGGTCACGTGGGGTCACCGGCCCCAGGTGACCGGGTCACGTGGGGACACCGGCCCCAGGTGACCGGGTCACGTGGGGTCACCGGCCCCAGGTGACCGGGTCACGTGGGGTCACCGGCCCCAGGTGACCGGGTCACGTGGGGTCACCGGCCCCAGGTGACCGGGTCACGTGGGGTCACCGGCCCCAGGTGACCGGGTCACGTGGGGACACCGGCCCCAGGTGACCGGGTCACGTGGGGTCACCGGCCCCAGGTCAGCGGGTCACGTGGGGACACCGGCCCCAGGTCACCGCGTCAGGTCGGGACCCCGAACCCAGGTCCAAGAGTCCGTCGACACCACAGCCCCGGGTCACCGGGTCGTGTCGGGTAACCGGCCTGGTTCCAAGGTTCCGATGACCACCCCGGCACCAGGACCCCGGGTCACGTGGGGACACCGGCCCCAGGTGACCGGGTCACGTGGGGACACCGGCCCCAGGTGACCGGGTCACGTGGGGTCACCGGCCCCAGGTGACCTGGTCACGTGGGGTCACCGGCCCCAGGTCAGCGGGTCACGTGGGGACACCGGCACCAGGTGACCGGGTCACGTGGGGTCACCGGCCCCAGGTGACCGGGTCACGTGGGGACACCGGCCCCAGGTGACCGGGTCACGTGGGGTCACCGGCCCCAGGTCAGCGGGTCACGTGGGGTCACCGGCCCCAGGTCAGCGGGTCACGTGGGGTCACCGGCCCCAGGTCACCGGGTCACGTGGGGTCACCGGCCCCAGGTGACCGGGTCTCGTGGGGACACCGGCCCCAGGTAACCAAGGCATGTCGGGACCCAGCCCGGGTCCCCGGGACGGGTTTTTACCCCAGCCGCAGATCACCGGGTCCTGTCGGGTCCCCGGCCCGGGTCCCCTGGACAGGTCGATAACCCGGCCCCAGGTCACCCGGTCATCTCGCGCACCCGGCCCGGTTCCCAGGTTCCGATGACCACCCCGGCCCCAGGTGACCGGGTCACGTGGGGTCACCGGCCCCAGGTGACCGGGTCACGTGGGGTCACCGGCCCCAGGTGACCGGGTCACGTGGGGTCACCGGCCCCAGGTGACCGGGTCACGTGGGGTCACCGGCCCCAGGTGACCGGGTCACGTGGGGTCACCGGCCCCAGGTGACCGGGTCACCGGCCCCAGGTGACCGGGTCACGTGGGGTTACCGGCCCCAGGTGACCGGGTCACGTGGGGTCACCGGCCCCAGGTCAGCGGGTCACGTGGGGTCACCGGCCCCAGGTCAGCGGGTCACGTGCGGACACCGGCCCCAGGTGACCGGGTCACGTGGGGACACCGGCCCCAGGTGACCGGGTCACGTGGGGTCACCGGCCCCAGGTGACCGGGTCACGTGGGGACACCGGCCCCAGGTCACCGGGTCACGTGGGGACACCGGCCCCAGGTGACCGGGTCACGTGGGGTCACCGGCCCCAGGTGACCGGGTCACGTGGGGTCACCGGCCCCAGGTGACCGGGTCACGTGGGGTCACCGGCCCCAGGTGACCGGGTCACGTGGGGTCACCGGCCCCAGGTGACTGGGTCACGTGGAGTCACCGGCCCCAGGTGACCGGGTCACGTGGGGTCACCGGCCCCAGGTGACCGGGTCACGTGGGGTCACCGGCCCCAGGTGACCGGGTCACGTGGGGACACCGGCCCCAGGTGACCGGGTCACGTGGGGACACCGGCCCCAGGTGACCGGGTCACGTGGGGTCACCGGCCCCAGGTGACCGGGTCACGTGGGGTCACCGGCCCCAGGTGACCGGGTCACGTGGGGTCACCGGCCCCAGGTGACCTGGGCACGTGGGGTCACCGGCCCCAGGTGACCGGGTCACGTGGGGTCACCGGCCCCAGGTGACCGGGTCACGTGGGGTCACCGGCCCCAGGTGACCGGGTCACGTGGGGTCACCGGCCCCAGGTGACAGGGTCACGTGGGGTCACCGGCCCCAGGTGACCTGGTCACGTGGGGTCACCGGCCCCAGGTGACCGGGTCACGTGGGGTCACCGGCCCCAGGTGACCGGGTCACGTGGGGACACCGGACCCAGGTAACCGTGTCATACCGAGTCCCCGGACCCAGGTCACCGGGTCAGTTCGGGACCCCGGACCCAGGTCGGGTCATGTCACGTCCCATGCCCGGGTCCCCGGGTTGGATTTTTACCCAGGCCCCGGGTCACAGGGTCATGTCGGGTCAACGGCCTGGGTACAAGGGTCTGGTGACCACCCCGACCCCAGGTCCCCGGGTCAAGACGGGACACCGGACCAGGTCCCCGAGTCCGGTCGACACCACAGCCCCAGGTCACCGGGTCATGTCGGGACCCAGCCCGGGTCCCCGGGACGGGTTTTTACCCCAGCCGCAGATCTCCGGGTCCTGTCGGGTACCCGGGTCGGGTCCCCTGGACAGGTCGGCACCCCGGCCCCGGGTCACGGGGTCATGTCGGGTCGCTGTCCCGGGTACCAGTGTCAGGTGACCACCCCGGCCCCGGGAGACGGAGTCATACCGGGTCCCCGGCCCGGGTCCCCGGGTTGCATCGGGACAAAAGCACCGGATCACTGGATCACGTGGGGGCCCGGGACCGGGTCCCCGGGTTGCATCGGGACACCAGCGAAGGACCACCGGGTCCTGTCGGGTCCCCGGCCCGGGTCCCCTGGACAGGTCGTTAACCCGGCCCCAGGTCACCGCGTCAGGTCGGGACCCCGAACCCAGGTCCAAGAGTCCGTCGACACCACAGCCCCGGGTCACCGGGTCGTGTCGGGTAACCGGCCTGGTTCCAAGGTTCCGATGACCACACCGGCACCAGGACCCCGGGTCACGTGGGGACACCGGCCCCAGGTGACCGGGTCACGTGGGGTCACCGGCCCCAGGTGACCCGGTCACGTGGGGTCACCGGCCCCAGGTCAGCGGGTCACGTGGGGACACCGGCCCCAGGTGACCGGGTCACGTGGGGTCACCGGCCCCAGGTGACCGGGTCACGTGGGGACACCGGCCCCAGGTGACCGGGTCACGTGGGGTCACCGGCCCCAGGTCAGCGGGTCACGTGGGGTCACCGGCCCCAGGTCACCGGGTCACGTGGGGTCACCGGCCCCAGGTCAGCGGGTCACGTGGGGACACCGGCCCCAGGTAACCAAGGCATGTCGGGACCCAGCCCGGGTCCCCGGGACGGGTTTTTACCCCAGCCGCAGATCACCGGGTCCTGTCGGGTCCCCGGCCCGGGTCCCCTGGACAGGTCGATAACCCGGCCCCAGGTCACCCGGTCATCTCGCGCACCCGGCCCGGTTCCCAGGTTCCGATGACCACCCCGGCCCCAGGTGACCGGGTCACGTGGGGTCACCGGCCCCAGGTGACCGGGTCACGTGGGGTCACCGGCCCCAGGTCAGCGGGTCACGTGGGGTCACCGGCCCCAGGTGACCGGGTCACGTGGGGTCACCGGCCCCAGGTGACCGGGTCACCGGCCCCAGGTGACCGGGTCACGTGGGGTCACCGGCCCCAGGTGACCGGGTCACGTGGGGTCACCGGCCCCAGGTCAGCGGGTCACGTGGGGTCACCGGCCCCAGGTCAGCGGGTCACGTGGGGACACCGGCCCCAGGTGACCGGGTCACGTGGGGACACCGGCCCCAGGTGACCGGGTCACGTGGGGTCACCGGCCCCAGGT
The DNA here is from genome assembly GCA_951411735.1 of Somateria mollissima. Lineage (NCBI taxonomy): Eukaryota > Metazoa > Chordata > Aves > Anseriformes > Anatidae > Somateria > Somateria mollissima. Next base: position 31,219 of record CATOCB010000252.1, on the reverse strand, counting down.
CAGCGGGTCACGTGGGGACACCGGCCCCAGGTCACCGGGTCACGTGGGGACACCGGCCCCAGGTGACCGGGTCACGTGGGGTCACCGGCCCCAGGTCAGCGGGTCACGTGGGGACACCGGCCCCAGGTGACCGGGTCACGTGGGGTCATCGGCCCCAGGTAACCGGGTCATACCGAGTCCCCGGACCCAGGTCACCGGGTCAGTTCGGGACCCCGGACCCAGGTCGGGTCATGTCACGTCCCATGCCCGGGTCCCCGGGTTGGATTTTTACCCAGGCCCCGGGTCACAGGGTCATGTCGGGTCAACGGCCTGGGTACAAGGGTCTGGTGACCACCCCGAGCCCAGGTCCCCGGGTCATGACGGGACACCGGACCAGGTCCCCGAGTCCGGTCGACACCACAGCCCCAGGTCACCGGGTCATGTCGGGACCCAGCCCGGGTCCCCGGGACGGGTTTTTTCCCCAGCCGCAGATCACCGGGTCCTGTCGGGTACCCGGGTCGGGTCCCCTGGACAGGTCGGCACCCCGGCCCCGGGTCACGGGGTCATGTCGGGTCGCTGTCCCGGGTACCAGTGTCAGGTGACCACCCCGGCCCCGGGAGACGGAGTCATACCGGGTCCCCGGCCCGGGTCCCCGGGTTGCATCGGGACAAAAGCACCGGATCACTGGATCACGTGGGGGCCCGGGACCGGGTCCCCGGGTTGCATCGGGACACCAGCGAAGGACCACCGGGTCCTGTCGGGTCCCCGGCCCGGGTCCCCTGGACAGGTCGTTAACCCGGCCCCAGGTCACCGCGTCAGGTCGGGACCCCGAACCCAGGTCCAAGAGTCCGTCGACACCACAGCCCCGGGTCACCGGGTCGTGTCGGGTAACCGGCCTGGTTCCAAGGTTCCGATGACCACACCGGCACCAGGACCCCGGGTCACGTGGGGACACCGGCCCCAGGTGACCGGGTCACGTGGGGTCACCGGCCCCAGGTGACCCGGTCACGTGGGGTCACCGGCCCCAGGTGACCGGGTCACATGGGGACACCGGCCCCAGGTGACCGGGTCACGTGGGGTCACCGGCCCCAGGTGACCGGGTCACGTGGGGACACCGGCCCCAGGTGACCGGGTCACGTGGGGTCACCGGCCCCAGGTCAGCGGGTCACGTGGGGTCACCGGCCCCAGGTCAGCGGGTCACGTGGGGTCACCGGCCCCAGGTCACCGGGTCACGTGGGGTCACCGGCCCCAGGTCAGCGGGTCACGTGGGGACACCGGCCCCAGGTAACCAAGGCATGTCGGGACCCAGCCCGGGTCCCCGGGACGGGTTTTTACCCCAGCCGCAGATCACCGGGTCCTGTCGGGTCCCCGGCCCGGGTCCCCTGGACAGGTCGATAACCCGGCCCCAGGTCACCCGGTCATCTCGCGCACCCGGCCCGGTTCCCAGGTTCCGATGACCACCCCGGCCCCAGGTGACCGGGTCACGTGGGGTCACCGGCCCCAGGTGACCGGGTCACGTGGGGTCACCGGCCCCAGGTCAGCGGGTCACGTGGGGTCACCGGCCCCAGGTGACCGGGTCACGTGGGGTCACCGGCCCCAGGTGACCGGGTCACCGGCCCCAGGTGACCGGGTCACGTGGGGTCACCGGCCCCAGGTGACCGGGTCACGTGGGGTCACCGGCCCCAGGTCAGCGGGTCACGTGGGGTCACCGGCCCCAGGTCAGCGGGTCACGTGGGGACACCGGCCCCAGGTGACCGGGTCACGTGGGGACACCGGCCCCAGGTGACCGGGTCACGTGGGGTCACCGGCCCCAGGTCAGCGGGTCACGTGGGGACACCGGCCCCAGGTCACCGGGTCACGTGGGGACACCGGCCCCAGGTGACCGGGTCACGTGGGGTCACCGGCCCCAGGTCAGCGGGTCACGTGGGGACACCGGCCCCAGGTGACCGGGTCACGTGGGGTCATCGGCCCCAGGTAACCGGGTCATACCGAGTCCCCGGACCCAGGTCACCGGGTCAGTTCGGGACCCCGGACCCAGGTCGGGTCATGTCACGTCCCATGCCCGGGTCCCCGGGTTGGATTTTTACCCAGGCCCCGGGTCACAGGGTCATGTCGGGTCAACGGCCTGGGTACAAGGGTCTGGTGACCACCCCGAGCCCAGGTCCCCGGGTCATGACGGGACACCGGACCAGGTCCCCGAGTCCGGTCGACACCACAGCCCCAGGTCACCGGGTCATGTCGGGACCCAGCCCGGGTCCCCGGGACGGGTTTTTTCCCCAGCCGCAGATCACCGGGTCCTGTCGGGTACCCGGGTCGGGTCCCCTGGACAGGTCGGCACCCCGGCCCCGGGTCACGGGGTCATGTCGGGTCGCTGTCCCGGGTACCAGTGTCAGGTGACCACCCCGGCCCCGGGAGACGGAGTCATACCGGGTCCCCGGCCCGGGTCCCCGGGTTGCATCGGGACAAAAGCACCGGATCACTGGATCACGTGGGGGCCCGGGACCGGGTCCCCGGGTTGCATCGGGACACCAGCGAAGGACCACCGGGTCCTGTCGGGTCCCCGGCCCGGGTCCCCTGGACAGGTCGTTAACCCGGCCCCAGGTCACCGGGTCGTGTCGGGTAACCGGCCTGGTTCCCAGGTTCCGGTGACCACCCCGGCACCAGGACCCCGGGTCCCGTGGTGACCCCGGCCCCAGGTGACCGGGTCACGCGGGGTCACCGGCCCCAGGTCAGCGGGTCACGTGGGGTCACCGGCCCCAGGTCAGCGGGTCACGTGGGGACACCGGCCCCAGGTCACCGCGTCAGGTCGGGACCCCGAACCCAGGTCCATGAGTCCGTCGACACCACAGCCCCGGGTCACCGGGTCGTGTCGGGTAACCGGCCTGGTTCCCAGGTTCCGGTGACCACCCCGGCACCAGGACCCCGGGTCAAGTGGGGACACCGGCCCCAGGTGACCGGGTCACGTGGGGTCACCGGCCCCAGGTGACCGGGTCACGTGGGGTCACCGGCCCCAGGTGACCTGGTCACGTGGGGTCACCGGCCCCAGGTGACCGGGTCACGTGGGGTCACCGGCCCCAGGTGACCGGGTCACGTGGGGTCACCGGCCCCAGGTCAGCGGGTCACGTGGGGACACCGGCCCCAGGTCACCGCGTCAGGTCGGGACCCCGAACCCAGGTCCACGAGTCCGTCGACACCACAGCCCCGGGTCACCGGGTCGTGTCGGGTAACCGGCCTGGTTCCAAGGTTCCGATGACCACCCCGGCACCAGGACCCCGGGTCACGTGGGGACACCGGCCCCAGGTCAGCGGGTCACGTGGGGACACCGGCCCCAGGTCACCGCGTCAGGTCGGGACCCCGAACCCAGGTCCACGAGTCCGTCGACACCACAGCCCCGGGTCACCGGGTCGTGTCGGGTAACCGGCCTGGTTCCCAGGTTCCGGTGACCACCCCGGCACCAGGACCCCGGGTCACGTGGGGACACCGGCCCCAGGTGACCGGGTCACGTGGGGTCACCGGCCCCAGGTGACCGGGTCACGTGGGGTCACCGGCCCCAGGTGACCTGGTCACGTGGGGTCACCGGCCCCAGGTGACCGGGTCACGTGGGGTCACCGGCCCCAGGTGACCGGGTCACGTGGGGTCACCGGCCCCAGGTCAGCGGGTCACGTGGGGACACCGGCCCCAGGTCACCGCGTCAGGTCGGGACCCCGAACCCAGGTCCACGAGTCCGTCGACACCACAGCCCCGGGTCACCGGGTCGTGTCGGGTAACCGGCCTGGTTCCCAGGTTCCGGTGACCATCCCTTCACCAGGACCCCGGGTCACGTGGGGACACCGGCCCCAGGTGACCGGGTCACGTGGGGACACCGGCCCCAGGTGACCGGGTCACATGGGGACACCGGCCCCAGGTCATCGGGTCACGTGGGGTCACCGGCCCCAGGTGACCTGGTCACGTGGGGTCACTGGCCCCAGGTGACCGGGTCACGTGGGGTCACCGGCCCCAGGTGACCGGGTCACGTGGGGTCCCCGGCACCAGGTGACCGGGTCACGTGGGGTCACCGGCCCCAGGTGACCTGGTCACGTGGGGTCACCGGCCCCAGGTGACCGGGTCACGTGGGGTCACCGGCCCCAGGTGACCGGGTCACGTGAGGTCACCGGCCCCAGGTGACCGGGTCACGTGGGGTCACCGGCCCCAGGTGACCGGGTCACGTGGGGTCACCGGCCCCAGGTGACCGGGTCACGTAGGGACACCGGCCCCAGGTGACCGGGTCACGTGGGGTCACCGGCCCCAGGTGACGGGGTCACGTGGGGTCACCGGCCCCAGGTGACCTGGTCACGTGGGGTCACCGGCCCCAGGTGACGGGGTCACGTGGGGACACCGGCCCCAGGTGACCGGGTCACGTGGGGACACCGGCCCCAGGTGACCGGGTCACGTGGGGTCACCGGCACCATGTGACCGGGTCACGTGGGGTCACCGGCCCCAGGTGACCGGGTCACGTGGTGTCACCGGCCCCAGGTGACCGGGTCACGTGGGAACACCGGCCCCAGGTGACCGGGTCACGTGGGGTCACCGGCCCCAGGTGACCGGGTCACGTGGGGTCACCGGCCCCAGGTGACCGGGTCACGTGGGGTCACCGGCCCCAGGTGACCGGGTCACGTGGGGTCACCGGCCCCAGGTGACCGGGTCACGTGGGGACACCGGCCCCAGGTCAGCGGGTCACGTGGGGACACCGGCCCCAGGTCACCGGGTCACGTGGGGACACCGGCCCCAGGTGACCGGGTCACGTGGGGTCACCGGCCCCAGGTCAGCGGGTCACGTGGGGACACCGGCCCCAGGTGACCGGGTCACGTGGGGTCATCGGCCCCAGGTAACCGGGTCATACCGAGTCCCCGGACCCAGGTCACCGGGTCAGTTCGGGACCCCGGACCCAGGTCGGGTCATGTCACGTCCCATGCCCGGGTCCCCGGGTTGGATTTTTACCCAGGCCCCGGGTCACAGGGTCATGTCGGGTCAACGGCCTGGGTACAAGGGTCTGGTGACCACCCCGAGCCCAGGTCCCCGGGTCATGACGGGACACCGGACCAGGTCCCCGAGTCCGGTCGACACCACAGCCCCAGGTCACCGGGTCATGTCGGGACCCAGCCCGGGTCCCCGGGACGGGTTTTTTCCCCAGCCGCAGATCACCGGGTCCTGTCGGGTACCCGGGTCGGGTCCCCTGGACAGGTCGGCACCCCGGCCCCGGGTCACGGGGTCATGTCGGGTCGCTGTCCCGGGTACCAGTGTCAGGTGACCACCCCGGCCCCGGGAGACGGAGTCATACCGGGTCCCCGGCCCGGGTCCCCGGGTTGCATCGGGACAAAAGCACCGGATCACTGGATCACGTGGGGGCCCGGGACCGGGTCCCCGGGTTGCATCGGGACACCAGCGAAGGACCACCGGGTCCTGTCGGGTCCCCGGCCCGGGTCCCCTGGACAGGTCGTTAACCCGGCCCCAGGTCACCGGGTCGTGTCGGGTAACCGGCCTGGTTCCCAGGTTCCGGTGACCACCCCGGCACCAGGACCCCGGGTCCCGTGGTGACCCCGGCCCCAGGTGACCGGGTCACGCGGGGTCACCGGCCCCAGGTCAGCGGGTCACGTGGGGTCACCGGCCCCAGGTCAGCGGGTCACGTGGGGACACCGGCCCCAGGTCACCGCGTCAGGTCGGGACCCCGAACCCAGGTCCATGAGTCCGTCGACACCACAGCCCCGGGTCACCGGGTCGTGTCGGGTAACCGGCCTGGTTCCCAGGTTCCGGTGACCACCCCGGCACCAGGACCCCGGGTCAAGTGGGGACACCGGCCCCAGGTGACCGGGTCACGTGGGGTCACCGGCCCCAGGTGACCGGGTCACGTGGGGTCACCGGCCCCAGGTGACCTGGTCACGTGGGGTCACCGGCCCCAGGTGACCGGGTCACGTGGGGTCACCGGCCCCAGGTGACCGGGTCACGTGGGGTCACCGGCCCCAGGTCAGCGGGTCACGTGGGGACACCGGCCCCAGGTCACCGCGTCAGGTCGGGACCCCGAACCCAGGTCCACGAGTCCGTCGACACCACAGCCCCGGGTCACCGGGTCGTGTCGGGTAACCGGCCTGGTTCCAAGGTTCCGATGACCACCCCGGCACCAGGACCCCGGGTCACGTGGGGACACCGGCCCCAGGTCAGCGGGTCACGTGGGGACACCGGCCCCAGGTCACCGCGTCAGGTCGGGACCCCGAACCCAGGTCCACGAGTCCGTCGACACCACAGCCCCGGGTCACCGGGTCGTGTCGGGTAACCGGCCTGGTTCCAAGGTTCCGATGACCACCCCGGCACCAGGACCCCGGGTCACGTGGGGACACCGGCCCCAGGTCAGCGGGTCACGTGGGGACACCGGCCCCAGGTCACCGCGTCAGGTCGGGACCCCGAAACCAGGTCCACGAGTCCGTCGACACCACAGCCCCGGGTCACCGGGTCGTGTCGGGTAACCGGCCTGGTTCCCAGGTTCCGGTGACCACCCCGGCACCAGGACCCCGGGTCACGTGGGGACACCGGCCCCAGGTGACCGGGTCACGTGGGGTCACCGGCCCCAGGTGACCGGGTCACGTGGGGTCACCGGCCCCAGGTGACCTGGTCACGTGGGGTCACCGGCCCCAGGTGACCGGGTCACGTGGGGTCACCGGCCCCAGGTGACCGGGTCACGTGGGGTCACCGGCCCCAGGTCAGCGGGTCACGTGGGGACACCGGCCCCAGGTCACCGCGTCAGGTCGGGACCCCGAACCCAGGTCCACGAGTCCGTCGACACCACAGCCCCGGGTCACCGGGTCGTGTCGGGTAACCGGCCTGGTTCCCAGGTTCCGGTGACCATCCCTTCACCAGGACCCCGGGTCACGTGGGGACACCGGCCCCAGGTGACCGGGTCACGTGGGGACACCGGCCCCAGGTGACCGGGTCACATGGGGACACCGGCCCCAGGTCATCGGGTCACGTGGGGTCACCGGCCCCAGGTGACCTGGTCACGTGGGGTCACTGGCCCCAGGTGACCGGGTCACGTGGGGTCACCGGCCCCAGGTGACCGGGTCACGTGGGGTCCCCGGCACCAGGTGACCGGGTCACGTGGGGTCACCGGCCCCAGGTGACCTGGTCACGTGGGGTCACCGGCCCCAGGTGACCGGGTCACGTGGGGTCACCGGCCCCAGGTGACCGGGTCACGTGAGGTCACCGGCCCCAGGTGACCGGGTCACGTGGGGTCACCGGCCCCAGGTGACCGGGTCACGTGGGGTCACCGGCCCCAGGTGACCGGGTCACGTAGGGACACCGGCCCCAGGTGACCGGGTCACGTGGGGTCACCGGCCCCAGGTGACGGGGTCACGTGGGGTCACCGGCCCCAGGTGACCTGGTCACGTGGGGTCACCGGCCCCAGGTGACGGGGTCACGTGGGGACACCGGCCCCAGGTGACCGGGTCACGTGGGGACACCGGCCCCAGGTGACCGGGTCACGTGGGGTCACCGGCACCAGGTGACCGGGTCACGTGGGGTCACCGGCCCCAGGTGACCGGGTCACGTGGTGTCACCGGCCCCAGGTGACCGGGTCACGTGGGAACACCGGCCCCAGGTGACCGGGTCACGTGGGGTCACCGGCCCCAGGTGACCGGGTCACGTGGGGTCACCGGCCCCAGGTGACCGGGTCACGTGGGGTCACCGGCCCCAGGTGACCGGGTCACGTGGGGTCACCGGCCCCAGGTGACCGGGTCACGTGGGGACACCGGCCCCAGGTGACCGGGTCACGTGGGGTCACCGGCCCCAGGTGACCGGGTCACGTGGGGTCACCGGCCCCAGGTGACCGGGTCACGTGGGGTCACCGGCCCCAGGTGACCGGGTCACGTGGGGTCACCGGCCCCAGGTGACCTGGTCACGTGGGGTCACCGGCCCCAGGTGACCGGGTCACGTGGGGTCACAGGCCCCAGGTCACCGGGTCACGTGGGGACACCGGCCCCAGGTGACCGGGTCACGTGGGGTCACCGGCCCCAGGTGACCGGGTCACGTGGGGTCACCGGCCCCAGGTCAGCAGGTCACGTGGGGTCACCGGCCCCAGGTGACCGGGTCACGTGGGGACACCGGCCCCAGGTGACCGGGTCACGTGGGGTCACCGGCCCCAGGTCAGCGGGTCACGTGGGGACACCGGCCCCCTGGTGACCGGGTCACGTGGGGACACCGGCCCCAGGTGACCGGGTCACGTGGGGTCACCGGCCCCAGGTGTCCTGGTCACGTGGGGTAACCGGCCCCAGGTGACCGGGTCACGTGGGGTCACCGGCCCCAGGTGACCGGGTCACGTGGGGTCACCGGCCCCAGGTGACCGGGTCACGTGGGGTCACCGGCCCCAGGTGACCGGGTCACGTGGGGTCACCGGCCCCAGGTGACCGGGTCACGTGGGGTCACCGGCCCCAGGTGACCGGGTCACGTGGGGTCACCGGCCCCAGGTGACCGGGTCACGTGGGGACACCGGCCCCAGGTGACCGGGTCACGTGGGGTCACCGGCCCCAGGTGACCGGGTCACGTGGGGTCACCGGCCCCAGGTGACCGGGTCACGTGGGGTCACCGGCCCCAGGTGACCGGGTCACGTGGGGTCACCGGCCCCAGGTGACCTGGTCACGTGGGGTCACCGGCCCCAGGTGACCGGGTCACGTGGGGTCACAGGCCCCAGGTCACCGGGTCACGTGGGGACACCGGCCCCAGGTGACCGGGTCACGTGGGGTCACCGGCCCCAGGTGACCGGGTCACGTGGGGTCACCGGCCCCAGGTCAGCAGGTCACGTGGGGTCACCGGCCCCAGGTGACCGGGTCACGTGGGGACACCGGCCCCAGGTGACCGGGTCACGTGGGGTCACCGGCCCCAGGTCAGCGGGTCACGTGGGGACACCGGCCCCCTGGTGACCGGGTCACGTGGGGACACCGGCCCCAGGTGACCGGGTCACGTGGGGTCACCGGCCCCAGGTGTCCTGGTCACGTGGGGTAACCGGCCCCAGGTGACCGGGTCACGTGGGGTCACCGGCCCCAGGTGACCGGGTCACGTGGGGTCACCGGCACCAGGTGACCGGGTCACGTGGGGTCACCGGCCCCAGGTGACCGGGTCACGTGGGGTCACCGGCCCCAGGTGACCGGGTCACGTGGGGACACCGGCCCCAGGTGACCGGGTCACGTGGGGTCACCGGCCCCAGGTGACCGGGTCACGTGGGGTCACCGGCCCCAGGTGACCGGGTCACGTGGGGTCACCGGCCCCAGGTGACCGGGTCACGTGGGGACACCGGCCCCAGGTGACCGGGTCACGTGGGGTCACCGGCCCCAGGTGACCGGGTCACGTGGGGTCACCGGCCCCAGGTGACCGGGTCACGTGGGGTCACCGGCCCCAGGTGACCGGGTCACGTGGGAACACCGGCCCCAGGTGACCGGGTCACGTGGGGTCACCGGCCCCAGGTGACCGGGTCACGTGGGGTCACAGGCCCCAGGTCACCGGGTCACGTGGGGACACCGGCCCCAGGTGACCGGGTCACGTGGGGTCACCGGCCCCAGGTGACCGGGTCACGTAGGGTCACCGGCCCCAGGTGACCGGGTCACGTGGGGTCACCGGCCCCAGGTCAGCGGGTCACGTGGGGTCACCGGCCCCAGGTGACCGGGTCACGTGGGGACACCGGCCCCAGGTGACCGGGTCACGTGGGGTCACCGGCCCCAGGTCAGCGGGTCACGTGGGGACACCGGCCCAAGGTCACCGGGTCACGTGGGGACACCGGCCCCAGGTGACCGGGTCACGTGGGGTCACCGGCCCCAGGTGTCCTGGTCACGTGGGGTCACCGGCCCCAGGTGACCGGGTCACGTGGGGTCACCGGCCCCAGGTGACCGGGTCACGTGGGGACACCGGCCCCAGGTGACCGGGTCACGTGGGGTCACCGGCCCCAGGTGACCGGGTCACGTGGGGTCACCGGCCCCAGGTGACCGGGTCACGTGGGGTCACCGGCCCCAGGTGACCGGGTCACGTGGGGACACCGGCCCCAGGTGACCGGGTCACGTGGGGTCACCGGCCCCAGGTCAGCGGGTCACGTGGGGACACCGGCCCCAGGTCACCGCGTCAGGTCGGGACCCCGAACCCAGGTCTACGAGTCCGTCGACACCACAGCCCCGGGTCACCGGGTCGTGTCGGGTAAACGGCCTGGTTCCCAGGTTACGGTGACCACCCCGGCACCAGGACCCCGGGTCACGTGGGGACACCGGCCCCAGGTGACCGTGTCACGTGGGGACACCGGCCCCAGGTGACCTGGTCACGTGGGGTCACCGGCCCCAGGTGACCGGGTCACGTGGGGTCACCGGCCCCAGGTGACCGGGTCACGTGGGGTCACCGGCACCAGGTGACCGGGTCACGTGGGGTCACCGGCCCCAGGTGACCTGGTCACGTGGGGTCACCGGCCCCAGGTGACCGGGTCACGTGGGGTCACCGGCCCCAGGTGACCGGGTTACGTGGGGTCACCGGCCCCAGGTGACCGGGTCACGTGGGGTCACCGGCCCCAGGTGACCGGGTCACGTGGGGTCACCGGCCCCAGGTGACCGGGTCACGTGGGGACACCGGCCCCAGGTGACCGGGTCACGTGGGGTCACCGGCCCCAGGTGACCTGGTCACGTGGGGTCACCGGCCCCAGGTGACGGGGTCACGTGGGGTCACCGGCCCCAGGTGACCGGGTCACGTGGGGACACCGGCCCCAGGTGACCGGGTCACGTGGGGTCACCGGCCCCAGGTGACCGGGTCACGTGGGGTCACCGGCCCCAGGTGACCGGGTCACGTGGGGTCACCGGCCCCAGGTGACCGGGTCACGTGGGGTCACCGGCACCAGGTGACCGGGTCACGTGGGGTCACCGGCCCCAGGTGACCGGGTCACGTGGGGTCACCGGCCCCAGGTGACCGGGTCACGTGGGGTCACCGGCCCCAGGTGACCGGGTCACGTGGGGTCACCGGCCCCAGGTGACCGGGTCACGTGGGGACACCGGCCCCAGGTGACCGGGTCACGTGGGGTCACCGGCCCCAGGTGACCGGGTCACGTGGGGTCACCGGCCCCAGGTGACCGGGTCACGTGGGGTCACCGGCCCCAGGTGACCGGGTCACGTGGGAACACCGGCCCCAGGTGACCGGGTCACGTGGGGTCACCGGCCCCAGGTGACCGGGTCACGTGGGGTCACAGGCCCCAGGTCACCGGGTCACGTGGGGACACCGGCCCCAGGTGACCGGGTCACGTGGGGTCACCGGCCCCAGGTGACCGGGTCACGTGGGGTCACCGGCCCCAGGTCAGCGGGTCACGTGGGGTCACCGGCCCCAGGTGACCGGGTCACGTGGGGACACCGGCCCCAGGTGACCGGGTCACGTGGGGTCACCGGCCCCAGGTCAGCGGGTCACGTGGGGACACCGGCCCAAGGTCACCGGGTCACGTGGGGACACCGGCCCCAGGTGACCGGGTCACGTGGGGTCACCGGCCCCAGGTGTCCTGGTCACGTGGGGTCACCGGCCCCAGGTGACCGGGTCACGTGGGGTCACCGGCCCCAGGTGACCGGGTCACGTGGGGACACCGGCCCCAGGTGACCGGGTCACGTGGGGTCACCGGCCCCAGGTGACCGGGTCACGTGGGGTCACCGGCCCCAGGTGACCGGGTCACGTGGGGACACCGGCCCCAGGTGACCGAGTCACGTGGGGTCACCGGCCCCAGGTCAGCGGGTCACGTGGGGACACCGGCCCCAGGTCACCGCGTCAGGTCGGGACCCCGAACCCAGGTCTACGAGTCCGTCGACACCACAGCCCCGGGTCACCGGGTCGTGTCGGGTAACCGGCCTGGTTCCCAGGTTCCGGTGACCACCCCGGCACCAGGACCCCGGGTCACGTGGGGACACCGGCCCCAGGTGACCTGGTCACGTGGGGTCACCGGCCCCAGGTGACCGGGTCACGTGGGGTCACCGGCCCCAGGTGACCGGGTCACGTGGGGTCACCGGCACCAGGTGACCGGGTCACGTGGGGTCACCGGCCCCAGGTGACCTGGTCACGTGGGGTCACCGGCCCCAGGTGACCGGGTCACGTGGGGTCACCGGCCCCAGGTGACCGGGTCACGTGGGGTCACCGGCCCCAGGTGACCGGGTCACGTGGGGTCACCGGCCCCAGGTGACCGGGTCACGTGGGGACACCGGCCCCAGGTGACCGGGTCACGTGGGGTCACCGGCCCCAGGTGACCGGGTCACGTGGGGTCACCGGCCCCAGGTGACCTGGTCACGTGGGGTCACCGGCCCCAGGTGACGGGGTCACGTGGGGTCACCGGCCCCAGGTGACCGGGTCACGTGGGGACACCGGCCCCAGGTGACCGGGTCACGTGGGGTCACCGGCCCCAGGTGACCGGGTCACGTGGGGTCACCGGCACCAGGTGACCGGGTCACGTGGGGTCACCGGCCCCAGGTGACCGGGTCACGTGGGGTCACCGGCCCCAGGTGACCGGGTCACGTGGGGTCACCGGCCCCAGGTGACCGGGTCACGTGGGGACACCGGCCCCAGGTGACCGGGTCACGTGGGGTCACCGGCCCCAGGTGACCGGGTCACGTGGGGTCACAGGCCCCAGGTGACCGGGTCACGTGGGGTCACCGGCCCCAGGTGACCGGGTCACGTGGGGTCACCGGCCCCAGGTGACAGGGTCACGTGGGGTCACCGGCCCCAGGTGACCGGGTCACGTGGGGTCACCGGCCCCAGGTGACCGGGTCACGTGGGGACACCGGACCCAGGTAACCGTGTCATACCGAGTCCCCGGACCCAGGTCACCGGGTCAGTTCGGGACCCCGGACCCAGGTCGGGTCATGTCACGTCCCATGCCCGGGTCCCCGGGTTGGATTTTTACCCAGGCCCCGGGTCACAGGGTCATGTCGGGTCAACGGCCTGGGTACAAGGGTCTGGTGACCACCCCGACCCCAGGTCCCCGGGTCAAGACGGGACACCGGACCAGGTCCCCGAGTCCGGTCGACACCACAGCCCCAGGTCACCGGGTCATGTCGGGACCCAGCCCGGGTCCCCGGGACGGGTTTTTACCCCAGCCGCAGATCTCCGGGTCCTGTCGGGTACCCGGGTCGGGTCCCCTGGACAGGTCGGCACCCCGGCCCCGGGTCACGGGGTCATGTCGGGTCGCTGTCCCGGGTACCAGTGTCAGGTGACCACCCCGGCCCCGGGAGACGGAGTCATACCGGGTCCCCGGCCCGGGTCCCCGGGTTGCATCGGGACAAAAGCACCGGATCACTGGATCACGTGGGGGCCCGGGCCCGGGTCCCCGGGTTGCATCGGGACACCAGCGAAGGACCACCGGGTCCTGTCGGGTCCCCGGCCCGGGTCCCCTGGACAGGTCGTTAACCCGGCCCCAGGTCACCGCGTCAGGTCGGGACCCCGAACCCAGGTCCAAGAGTCCGTCGACACCACAGCCCCGGGTCACCGGGTCGTGTCGGGTAACCGGCCTGGTTCCAAGGTTCCGATGACCACCCCGGCACCAGGACCCCGGGTCACGTGGGGACACCGGCCCCAGGTGACCGGGTCACGTGGGGACACCGGCCCCAGGTGACCGGGTCACGTGGGGTCACCGGCCCCAGGTGACCTGGTCACGTGGGGTCACCGGCCCCAGGTGACCGGGTCACGTGGGGACACCGGCCCCAGGTGACCGGGTCACGTGGGGTCACCGGCCCCAGGTGACCGGGTCACGTGGGGTCACCGGCCCCAGGTGACCGGGTCACGTGGGGACACCGGCCCCAGGTGACCGGGTCACGTGGGGTCACCGGCCCCAGGTCAGCGGGTCACGTGGGGTCACCGGCCCCAGGTCAGCGGGTCACGTGGGGACACCGGCCCCAGGTAACCAAGGCATGTCGGGACCCAGCCCGGGTCCCCGGGACGGGTTTTTACCCCAGCCGCAGATCACCGGGTCCTGTCGGGTCCCCGGCCCGGGTCCCCTGGACAGGTCGATAACCCGGCCCCAGGTCACCCGGTCATCTCGCGCACCCGGCCTGGTTCCCAGGTTCCGATGACCACCCCGGCCCCAGGTGACCGGGTCACGTGGGGTCACCGGCCCCAGGTGACCGGGTCACGTGGGGTCACCGGCCCCAGGTGACCGGGTCACCGGCCCCAGGTGACCGGGTCACGTGGGGTCACCGGCCCCAGGTGACCGGGTCACGTGGGGTCACCGGCCCCAGGTGACCGGGTCACCGGCCCCAGGTGACCGGGTCACGTGGGGTCACCGGCCCCAGGTGACCGGGTCACGTGGGGTCACCGGCCCCAGGTCAGCGGGTCACGTGGGGACACCGGCCCCAGGTCACCGCGTCAGGTCGGGACCCCGAACCCAGGTCCACGAGTCCGTCGACACCACAGCCCCGGGTCACCGGGTCGTGTCGGGTAACCGGCCTGGTTCCCAGGTTCCGGTGACCATCCCTTCACCAGGACCCCGGGTCACGTGGGGACACCGGCCCCAGGTGACCGGGTCACGTGGGGACACCGGCCCCAGGTGACCGGGTCACATGGGGACACCGGCCCCAGGTCATCGGGTCACGTGGGGTCACCGGCCCCAGGTGACCTGGTCACGTGGGGTCACCGGCCCCAGGTGACCGGGTCACGTGGGGTCACCGGCACCAGGTGACCGGGTCACGTGGGGTCACCGGCCCCAGGTGACCGGGTCACGTGGGGTCACCGGCCCCAGGTGACCGGGTCACGTGGGGTCACCGGCCCCAGGTGACCGGGTCACGTGGGGACACCGGCCCCAGGTGACCGGGTCACGTGGGGTCACCGGCCCCAGGTGACCGGGTCACGTGGGGTCACAGGCCCCAGGTGACCGGGTCACGTGGGGTCACCGGCCCCAGGTGACCGGGTCACGTGGGGTCACCGGCCCCAGGTGACAGGGTCACGTGGGGTCACCGGCCCCAGGTGACCGGGTCACGTGGGGTCACCGGCCCCAGGTGACCGGGTCACGTGGGGACACCGGACCCAGGTAACCGTGTCATACCGAGTCCCCGGACCCAGGTCACCGGGTCAGTTCGGGACCCCGGACCCAGGTCGGGTCATGTCACGTCCCATGCCCGGGTCCCCGGGTTGGATTTTTACCCAGGCCCCGGGTCACAGGGTCATGTCGGGTCAACGGCCTGGGTACAAGGGTCTGGTGACCACCCCGACCCCAGGTCCCCGGGTCAAGACGGGACACCGGACCAGGTCCCCGAGTCCGGTCGACACCACAGCCCCAGGTCACCGGGTCATGTCGGGACCCAGCCCGGGTCCCCGGGACGGGTTTTTACCCCAGCCGCAGATCTCCGGGTCCTGTCGGGTACCCGGGTCGGGTCCCCTGGACAGGTCGGCACCCCGGCCCCGGGTCACGGGGTCATGTCGGGTCGCTGTCCCGGGTACCAGTGTCAGGTGACCACCCCGGCCCCGGGAGACGGAGTCATACCGGGTCCCCGGCCCGGGTCCCCGGGTTGCATCGGGACAAAAGCACCGGATCACTGGATCACGTGGGGGCCCGGGCCCGGGTCCCCGGGTTGCATCGGGACACCAGCGAAGGACCACCGGGTCCTGTCGGGTCCCCGGCCCGGGTCCCCTGGACAGGTCGTTAACCCGGCCCCAGGTCACCGCGTCAGGTCGGGACCCCGAACCCAGGTCCAAGAGTCCGTCGACACCACAGCCCCGGGTCACCGGGTCGTGTCGGGTAACCGGCCTGGTTCCAAGGTTCCGATGACCACCCCGGCACCAGGACCCCGGGTCACGTGGGGACACCGGCCCCAGGTGACCGGGTCACGTGGGGACACCGGCCCCAGGTGACCGGGTCACGTGGGGTCACCGGCCCCAGGTGACCTGGTCACGTGGGGTCACCGGCCCCAGGTGACCGGGTCACGTGGGGACACCGGCACCAGGTGACCGGGTCACGTGGGGTCACCGGCCCCAGGTGACCGGGTCACGTGGGGTCACCGGCCCCAGGTGACCGGGTCACGTGGGGACACCGGCCCCAGGTGACCGGGTCACGTGGGGTCACCGGCCCCAGGTCAGCGGGTCACGTGGGGTCACCGGCCCCAGGTCAGCGGGTCACGTGGGGTCACCGGCCCCAGGTCACCGGGTCACGTGGGGTCACCGGCCCCAGGTCAGCGGGTCACGTGGGGACACCGGCCCCAGGTAACCAAGGCATGTCGGGACCCAGCCCGGGTCCCCGGGACGGGTTTTTACCCCAGCCGCAGATCACCGGGTCCTGTCGGGTCCCCGGCCCGGGTCCCCTGGACAGGTCGATAACCCGGCCCCAGGTCACCCGGTCATCTCGCGCACCCGGCCTGGTTCCCAGGTTCCGATGACCACCCCGGCCCCAGGTGACCGGGTCACGTGGGGTCACCGGCCCCAGGTGACCGGGTCACGTGGGGTCACCGGCCCCAGGTGACCGGGTCACCGGCCCCAGGTGACCGGGTCACGTGGGGTCACCGGCCCCAGGTGACCGGGTCACGTGGGGTCACCGGCCCCAGGTGACCGGGTCACCGGCCCCAGGTGACCGGGTCACGTGGGGTCACCGGCCCCAGGTGACCGGGTCACGTGGGGTCACCGGCCCCAGGTCAGCGGGTCACGTGGGGACACCGGCCCCAGGTCACCGCGTCAGGTCGGGACCCCGAACCCAGGTCCACGAGTCCGTCGACACCACAGCCCCGGGTCACCGGGTCGTGTCGGGTAACCGGCCTGGTTCCCAGGTTCCGGTGACCATCCCTTCACCAGGACCCCGGGTCACGTGGGGACACCGGCCCCAGGTGACCGGGTCACGTGGGGACACCGGCCCCAGGTGACCGGGTCACATGGGGACACCGGCCCCAGGTCATCGGGTCACGTGGGGTCACCGGCCCCAGGTGACCTGGTCACGTGGGGTCACCGGCCCCAGGTGACCGGGTCACGTGGGGTCACCGGCCCCAGGTGACCGGGTCACGTGGGGTCACCGGCACCAGGTGACCGGGTCACGTGGGGTCACCGGCCCCAGGTGACCTGGTCACGTGGGGTCACCGGCCCCAGGTGACCGGGTCACGTGGGGTCACCGGCCCCAGGTGACCGGGTCACGTGGGGTCACCGGCCCCAGGTGACCGGGTCACGTAGGGACACCGGCCCCAGGTGACCGGGTCACGTGGGGTCACCGGCCCCAGGTGACGGGGTCACGTGGGGTCACCGGCCCCAGGTGACCTGGTCACGTGGGGTCACCGGCCCCAGGTGACGGGGTCACGTGGGGACACCGGCCCCAGGTGACCGGGTCACGTGGGGACACCGGCCCCAGGTGACCGGGTCACGTGGTGTCACCGGCCCCAGGTGACCGGGTCACGTGGGAACACCGGCCCCAGGTGACCGGGTCACGTGGGGTCACCGGCCCCAGGTGACCGGGTCACGTGGGAACACCGGCCCCAGGTGTCCTGGTCACGTGGGGTCACCGGCCCCAGGTGACCGGGTCACGTGGGGTCACCGGCCCCAGGTGACCGGGTCACGTGGGGACACCGGCCCCAGGTGACCGGGTCACGTGGGGTCACCGGCCCCAGGTGACCGGGTCACGTGGGGTCACCGGCCCCAGGTGACCGGGTCACGTGGGGACACCGGCCCCAGGTGACCGAGTCACGTGGGGTCACCGGCCCCAGGTCAGCGGGTCACGTGGGGACACCGGCCCCAGGTCACCGCGTCAGGTCGGGACCCCCGAACCCAGGTCTACGAGTCCGTCGACACCACAGCCCCGGGTCACCGGGTCGTGTCGGGTAACCGGCCTGGTTCCCAGGTTCCGGTGACCACCCCGGCACCAGGACCCCGGGTCACGTGGGGACACCGGCCCCAGGTGACCTGGTCACGTGGGGTCACCGGCCCCAGGTGACCGGGTCACGTGGGGTCACCGGCCCCAGGTGACCGGGTCACGTGGGGTCACCGGCACCAGGTGACCGGGTCACGTGGGGTCACCGGCCCCAGGTGACCTGGTCACGTGGGGTCACCGGCCCCAGGTGACCGGGTCACGTGGGGTCACCGGCCCCAGGTGACCGGGTCACGTGGGGTCACCGGCCCCAGGTGACCGGGTCACGTGGGGTCACCGGCCCCAGGTGACCGGGTCACGTGGGGACACCGGCCCCAGGTGACCGGGTCACGTGGGGTCACCGGCCCCAGGTGACCGGGTCACGTGGGGTCACCGGCCCCAGGTGACCTGGTCACGTGGGGTCACCGGCCCCAGGTGACGGGGTCACGTGGGGTCACCGGCCCCAGGTGACCGGGTCACGTGGGGACACCGGCCCCAGGTGACCGGGTCACGTGGGGTCACCGGCCCCAGGTGACCGGGTCACGTGGGGTCACCGGCCCCAGGTGACCGGGTCACGTGGGGTCACCGGCCCCAGGTGACCGGGTCACGTGGGGTCACCGGCACCAGGTGACCGGGTCACGTGGGGTCACCGGCCCCAGGTGACCGGGTCACGTGGGGTCACCGGCCCCAGGTGACCGGGTCACGTGGGGTCACCGGCCCCAGGTGACCGGGTCACGTGGGGACACCGGCCCCAAGTGACCGGGTCACGTGGGGTCACCGGCCCCAGGTGACCGGGTCACGTGGGGTCACAGGCCCCAGGTGACCGGGTCACGTGGGGTCACCGGCCCCAGGTGACCGGGTCACGTGGGGTCACCGGCCCCAGGTGACCGGGTCACGTGGGGTCACCGGCCCCAGGTGACCGGGTCACGTGGGGACACCGGACCCAGGTAACCGTGTCATACCGAGTCCCCGGACCCAGGTCACCGGGTCAGTTCGGGACCCCGGACCCAGGTCGGGTCATGTCACGTCCCATGCCCGGGTCCCCGGGTTGGATTTTTACCCAGGCCCCGGGTCACAGGGTCATGTCGGGTCAACGGCCTGGGTACAAGGGTCTGGTGACCACCCCGACCCCAGGTCCCCGGGTCAAGACGGGACACCGGACCAGGTCCCCGAGTCCGGTCGACACCACAGCCCCAGGTCACCGGGTCATGTCGGGACCCAGCCCGGGTCCCCGGGACGGGTTTTTACCCCAGCCGCAGATCTCCGGGTCCTGTCGGGTACCCGGGTCGGGTCCCCTGGACAGGTCGGCACCCCGGCCCCGGGTCACGGGGTCATGTCGGGTCGCTGTCCCGGGTACCAGTGTCAGGTGACCACCCCGGCCCCGGGAGACGGAGTCATACCGGGTCCCCGGCCCGGGTCCCCGGGTTGCATCGGGACAAAAGCACCGGATCACTGGATCACGTGGGGGCCCGGGCCCGGGTCCCCGGGTTGCATCGGGACACCAGCGAAGGACCACCGGGTCCTGTCGGGTCCCCGGCCCGGGTCCCCTGGACAGGTCGTTAACCCGGCCCCAGGTCACCGCGTCAGGTCGGGACCCCGAACCCAGGTCCAAGAGTCCGTCGACACCACAGCCCCGGGTCACCGGGTCGTGTCGGGTAACCGGCCTGGTTCCAAGGTTCCGATGACCACCCCGGCACCAGGACCCCGGGTCACGTAAGGACACCGGCCCCAGGTGACCGGGTCACGTGGGGACACCGGCCCCAGGTGACCGGGTCACGTGGGGTCACCGGCCCCAGGTGACCTGGTCACGTGGGGTCACCGGCCCCAGGTGACCGGGTCACGTGGGGACACCGGCACCAGGTGACCGGGTCACGTGGGGTCACCGGCCCCAGGTGACCGGGTCACGTGGGGTCACCGGCCCCAGGTGACCGGGTCACGTGGGGACACCGGCCCCAGGTGACCGGGTCACGTGGGGTCACCGGCCCCAGGTCAGCGGGTCACGTGGGGTCACCGGCCCCAGGTCAGCGGGTCACGTGGGGTCACCGGCCCCAGGTCAGCGGGTCACGTGGGGACACCGGCCCCAGGTAACCAAGGCATGTCGGGACCCAGCCCGGGTCCCCGGGACGGGTTTTTACCCCAGCCGCAGATCTCCGGGTCCTGTCGGGTACCCGGGTCGGGTCCCCTGGACAGGTCGGCACCCCGGCCCCGGGTCACGGGGTCATGTCGGGTCGCTGTCCCGGGTACCAGTGTCAGGTGACCACCCCGGCCCCGGGAGACGGAGTCATACCGGGTCCCCGGCCCGGGTCCCCGGGTTGCATCGGGACAAAAGCACCGGATCACTGGATCACGTGGGGGCCCGGGCCCGGGTCCCCGGGTTGCATCGGGACACCAGCGAAGGACCACCGGGTCCTGTCGGGTCCCCGGCCCGGGTCCCCTGGACAGGTCGTTAACCCGGCCCCAGGTCACCGCGTCAGGTCGGGACCCCGAACCCAGGTCCAAGAGTCCGTCGACACCACAGCCCCGGGTCACCGGGTCGTGTCGGGTAACCGGCCTGGTTCCAAGGTTCCGATGACCACCCCGGCACCAGGACCCCGGGTCACGTGGGGACACCGGCCCCAGGTGACCGGGTCACGTGGGGACACCGGCCCCAGGTCAGCGGGTCACGTGGGGACACCGGCCCCAGGTGACCGGGTCACGTGGGGTCACCGGCCCCAGGTCAGCGGGTCACGTGGGGACACCGGCCCAAGGTCACCGGGTCACGTGGGGACACCGGCCCCAGGTGACCGGGTCACGTGGGGTCACCGGCCCCAGGTGTCCTGGTCACGTGGGGTCACCGGCCCCAGGTGACCGGGTCACGTGGGGTCACCGGCCCCAGGTGACCGGGTCACGTGGGGACACCGGCCCCAGGTGACCGGGTCACGTGGGGTCACCGGCCCCAGGTGACCGGGTCACGTGGGGTCACCGGCCCCAGGTGACCGGGTCACGTGGGGTCACCGGCCCCAGGTGACCGGGTCACGTGGGGACACCGGCCCCAGGTGACCGGGTCACGTGGGGTCACCGGCCCCAGGTCAGCGGGTCACGTGGGGACACCGGCCCCAGGTCACCGCGTCAGGTCGGGACCCCGAACCCAGGTCTACGAGTCCGTCGACACCACAGCCCCGGGTCACCGGGTCGTGTCGGGTAAACGGCCTGGTTCCCAGGTTACGGTGACCACCCCGGCACCAGGACCCCGGGTCACGTGGGGACACCGGCCCCAGGTGACCGGGTCACGTGGGGACACCGGCCCCAGGTGACCTGGTCACGTGGGGTCACCGGCCCCAGGTGACCGGGTCACGTGGGGACACCGGCCCCAGGTGACCGGGTCACGTGGGGTCACCGGCCCCAGGTGACCGGGTCACGTGGGGTCACCGGCCCCAGGTGACCGGGTCACGTGGGGTCACCGGCCCCAGGTGACCGGGTCACGTGGGGACACCGGCCCCAGGTGACCGGGTCACGTGGGGACACCGGCCCCAGGTGACCGGGTCACGTGGGGTCACCGGCCCCAGGTGACCGGGTCACGTGGGGTCACCGGCCCCAGGTGACCGGGTCACGTGGGAACACCGGCCCCAGGTGACCGGGTCACGTGGGGTCACCGGCCCCAGGTGACCGGGTCACGTGGGGTCACAGGCCCCAGGTCACCGGGTCACGTGGGGACACCGGCCCCAGGTGACCGGGTCACGTGGGGTCACCGGCCCCAGGTGACCGGGTCACGTGGGGTCACCGGCCCCAGGTGACCGGGTCACGTGGGGTCACCGGCCCCAGGTCAGCGGGTCACGTGGGGTCACCGGCCCCAGGTGACCGGGTCACGTGGGGACACCGGCCCCAGGTGACCGGGTCACGTGGGGTCACCGGCCCCAGGTCAGCGGGTCACGTGGGGACACCGGCCCAAGGTCACCGGGTCACGTGGGGACACCGGCCCCAGGTGACCGGGTCACGTGGGGTCACCGGCCCCAGGTGTCCTGGTCACGTGGGGTCACCGGCCCCAGGTGACCGGGTCACGTGGGGTCACCGGCCCCAGGTGACCGGGTCACGTTGGGACACCGGCCCCAGGTGACCGGGTCACGTGGGGTCACCGGCCCCAGGTGACCCGGTCACGTGGGGTCACCGGCCCCAGGTGACCGGGTCACGTGGGGTCACCGGCCCCAGGTGACCGGGTCACGTGGGGACACCGGCCCCAGGTGACCGGGTCACGTGGGGTCACCGGCCCCAGGTCAGCGGGTCACGTGGGGACACCGGCCCCAGGTCACCGCGTCAGGTCGGGACCCCGAACCCAGGTCTACGAGTCCGTCGACACCACAGCCCCGGGTCACCGGGTCGTGTCGGGTAAACGGCCTGGTTCCCAGGTTACGGTGACCACCCCGGCACCAGGACCCCGGGTCACGTGGGGACACCGGCCCCAGGTGACCGGGTCACGTGGGGACACCGGCCCCAGGTGACCTGGTCACGTGGGGTCACCGGCCCCAGGTGACCGGGTCACGTGGGGTCACCGGCCCCAGGTGACCGGGTCACGTGGGGTCACCGGCACCAGGTGACCGGGTCACGTGGGGTCACCGGCCCCAGGTGACCTGGTCACGTGGGGTCACCGGCCCCAGGTGACCGGGTCACGTGGGGTCACCGGCCCCAGGTGACCGGGTTACGTGAGGTCACCGGCCCCAGGTGACCGGGTCACGTGGGGTCACCGGCCCCAGGTGACCGGGTCACGTGGGGTCACCGGCCCCAGGTGACCGGGTCACGTGGGGACACCGGCCCCAGGTGACCGGGTCACGTGGGGTCACCGGCCCCAGGTGACCGGGTCACGTGGGGTCACCGGCCCCAGGTGACCTGGTCACGTGGGGTCACCGGCCCCAGGTGACGGGGTCACGTGGGGTCACCGGCCCCAGGTGACCGGGTCACGTGGGGACACCGGCCCCAGGTGACCGGGTCACGTGGGGTCACCGGCCCCAGGTGACCGGGTCACGTGGGGTCACCGGCCCCAGGTGACCGGGTCACGTGGGGTCACCGGCCCCAGGTGACCGGGTCACGTGGGGTCACCGGCACCAGGTGACCGGGTCACGTGGGGTCACCGGCCCCAGGTGACCGGGTCACGTGGGGTCACCGGCCCCAGGTGACCGGGTCACGTGGGGTCACCGGCCCCAGGTGACCGGGTCACGTGGGGTCACCGGCCCCAGGTGACCGGGTCACGTGGGGACACCGGCCCCAGGTGACCGGGTCACGTGGGGTCACCGGCCCCAGGTGACCGGGTCACGTGGGGTCACCGGCCCCAGGTGACCGGGTCACGTGGGGTCACCGGCCCCAGGTGACCGGGTCACGTGGGAACACCGGCCCCAGGTGACCGGGTCACGTGGGGTCACCGGCCCCAGGTGACCGGGTCACGTGGGGTCACAGGCCCCAGGTCACCGGGTCACGTGGGGACACCGGCCCCAGGTGACCGGGTCACGTGGGGTCACCGGCCCCAGGTGACCGGGTCACGTGGGGTCACCGGCCCCAGGTGACCGGGTCACGTGGGGACACCGGCCCCAGGTGACCGGGTCACGTGGGGTCACCGGCCCCAGGTCAGCGGGTCACGTAGGGACACCGGCCCAAGGTCACCGGGTCACGTGGGGACACCGGCCCCAGGTCAGCGGGTCACGTGGGGTCACCGGCCCCAGGTGTCCTGGTCACGTGGGGTCACCGGCCCCAGGTGACCGGGTCACGTGGGGTCACCGGCCCCAGGTGACCGGGTCACGTGGGGACACCGGCCCCAGGTGACCGGGTCACGTGGGGTCACCGGCCCCAGGTGACCGGGTCACGTGGGGTCACCGGCCCCAGGTGACCGGGTCACGTGGGGACACCGGCCCCAGGTGACCGAGTCACGTGGGGTCACCGGCCCCAGGTCAGCGGGTCATGTGGGGACACCGGCCCCAGGTCACCGCGTCAGGTCGGGACCCCGAACCCAGGTCTACGAGTCCGTCGACACCACAGCCCCGGGTCACCGGGTCGTGTCGGGTAACCGGCCTGGTTCCCAGGTTCCGGTGACCACCCCGGCCCCAGGTGACCGGGTCACGTGGGGACACCGGCCCCAGGTGACCGGGTCACGTGGGGTCACCGGCCCCAGGTGACCTGGTCACGTGGGGTCACCGGCCCCAGGTGACGGGGTCACGTGGGGTCACCGGCCCCAGGTGACCGGGTCACGTGGGGACACCGGCCCCAGGTGACCGGGTCACGTGGGGTCACCGGCCCCAGGTGACCGGGTCACGTGGGGTCACCGGCCCCAGGTGACCGGGTCACGTGGGGTCACCGGCCCCAGGTGACCGGGTCACGTGGGGTCACCGGCACCAGGTGACCGGGTCACGTGGGGTCACCGGCCCCAGGTGACCGGGTCACGTGGGGTCACCGGCCCCAGGTGACCGGGTCACGTGGGGACAGCGGCCCCAGGTGACCGGGTCACGTGGGGTCACCGGCCCCAGGTGACCGGGTCACGTGGGGTCACAGGCCCCAGGTGACCGGGTCATGTGGGGTCACCGGCCCCAGGTGACCGGGTCACGTGGGGTCACCGGCCCCAGGTGACAGGGTCACGTGGGGTCACCGGCCCCAGGTGACCGGGTCACGTGGGGTCACCGGCCCCAGGTGACCGGGTCACGTGGGGACACCGGACCCAGGTAACCGTGTCATACCGAGTCCCCGGACCCAGGTCACCGGGTCAGTTCGGGACCCCGGACCCAGGTCGGGTCATGTCACGTCCCATGCCCGGGTCCCCGGGTTGGATTTTTACCCAGGCCCCGGGTCACAGGGTCATGTCGGGTCAACGGCCTGGGTACAAGGGTCTGGTGACCACCCCGACCCCAGGTCCCCGGGTCAAGACGGGACACCGGACCAGGTCCCCGAGTCCGGTCGACACCACAGCCCCAGGTCACCGGGTCATGTCGGGACCCAGCCCGGGTCCCCGGGACGGGTTTTTACCCCAGCCGCAGATCTCCGGGTCCTGTCGGGTACCCGGGTCGGGTCCCCTGGACAGGTCGGCACCCCGGCCCCGGGTCACGGGGTCATGTCGGGTCGCTGTCCCGGGTACCAGTGTCAGGTGACCACCCCGGCCCCGGGAGACGGAGTCATACCGGGTCCCCGGCCCGGGTCCCCGGGTTGCATCGGGACAAAAGCACCGGATCACTGGATCACGTGGGGGCCCGGGCCCGGGTCCCCGGGTTGCATCGGGACACCAGCGAAGGACCACCGGGTCCTGTCGGGTCCCCGGCCCGGGTCCCCTGGACAGGTCGTTAACCCGGCCCCAGGTCACCGCGTCAGGTCGGGACCCCCGAACCCAGGTCCAAGAGTCCGTCGACACCACAGCCCCGGGTCACCGGGTCGTGTCGGGTAACCGGCCTGGTTCCAAGGTTCCGATGACCACCCCGGCACCAGGACCCCGGGTCACGTAAGGACACCGGCCCCAGGTGACCGGGTCACGTGGGGACACCGGCCCCAGGTGACCGGGTCACGTGGGGTCACCGGCCCCAGGTGACCTGGTCACGTGGGGTCACCGGCCCCAGGTGACCGGGTCACGTGGGGACACCGGCACCAGGTGACCGGGTCACGTGGGGTCACCGGCCCCAGGTGACCGGGTCACGTGGGGTCACCGGCCCCAGGTGACCGGGTCACGTGGGGACACCGGCCCCAGGTGACCGGGTCACGTGGGGTCACCGGCCCCAGGTCAGCGGGTCACGTGGGGTCACCGGCCCCAGGTCACCGGGTCACGTGGGGTCACCGGCCCCAGGTCAGCGGGTCACGTGGGGACACCGGCCCCAGGTAACCAAGGCATGTCGGGACCCAGCCCGGGTCCCCGGGACGGGTTTTTACCCCAGCCGCAGATCTCCGGGTCCTGTCGGGTACCCGGGTCGGGTCCCCTGGACATGTCGGCACCCCGGCCCCGGGTCACGGGGTCATGTCGGGTCGCTGTCCCGGGTACCAGTGTCAGGTGACCACCCCGGCCCCGGGAGACGGAGTCATACCGGGTCCCCGGCCCGGGTCCCCGGGTTGCATCGGGACAAAAGCACCGGATCACTGGATCACGTGGGGGCCCGGGCCCGGGTCCCCGGGTTGCATCGGGACACCAGCGAAGGACCACCGGGTCCTGTCGGGTCCCCGGC
This sequence comes from Somateria mollissima, assembly GCA_951411735.1. Classification (NCBI taxonomy): domain Eukaryota; kingdom Metazoa; phylum Chordata; class Aves; order Anseriformes; family Anatidae; genus Somateria; species Somateria mollissima. Next base: position 5,260 of record CATOCB010000252.1, on the reverse strand, counting down.
CCGGGTCCCCTGGACAGGTCGTTAACCCGGCCCCAGGTCACCGCGTCAGGTCGGGACCCCGAACCCAGGTCCAAGAGTCCGTCGACACCACAGCCCCGGGTCACCGGGTCGTGTCGGGTAACCGGCCTGGTTCCAAGGTTCCGATGACCACCCCGGCACCAGGACCCCGGGTCACGTGGGGACACCGGCCCCAGGTCAGCGGGTCACGTGGGGACACCGGCCCCAGGTGACCGGGTCACGTGGGGTCACCGGCCCCAGGTGACCTGGTCACGTGGGGTCACCGGCCCCAGGTGACCGGGTCACGTGGGGACACCGGCCCCAGGTGACCGGGTCACGTGGGGTCACCGGCCCCAGGTGACCGGGTCACGTGGGGTCACCGGCCCCAGGTGACCGGGTCACGTGGGGTCACCGGCCCCAGGTCAGCGGGTCACGTGGGGTCACCGGCCCCAGGTGACCGGGTCACGTGGGGACACCGGCCCCAGGTGACCGGGTCACGTGGGGTCACCGGCCCCAGGTCAGCGGGTCACGTGGGGACACCGGCCCAAGGTCACCGGGTCACGTGGGGACACCGGCCCCAGGTGACCGGGTCACGTGGGGTCACCGGCCCCAGGTGTCCTGGTCACGTGGGGTCACCGGCCCCAGGTGACCGGGTCACGTGGGGTCACCGGCCCCAGGTGACCGGGTCACGTGGGGACACCGGCCCCAGGTGACCGGGTCACGTGGGGTCACCGGCCCCAGGTGACCGGGTCACGTGGGGTCACCGGCCCCAGGTGACCGGGTCACGTGGGGACACCGGCCCCAGGTGACCGGGTCACGTGGGGGTCACCGGCCCCAGGTCAGCGGGTCACGTGGGGACTCCGGCCCCAGGTCACCGCGTCAGGTCGGGACCCCGAACCCAGGTGACCGGGTCACGTGGGGTCACCGGCCCCAGGTGACCGGGTCACGTGGGGTCACCGGCCCAAGGTGAGCGGGTCACGTGGGGTCACCGGCCCCAGGTGACCGGGTCACGTGGGGTCACCGGCCCCAGGTGACCGGGTCACGTGGGGACACCGGCCCCAGGTGACCGGGTCACGTGGGGTCACCGGCCCCAGGTGACCGGGTCACGTGGGGTCACCGGCCCCCAGGTGACCGGGTCACGTGGGGTCACCGGCCCCAGGTGACCGGGTCACGTGGGGTCACCGGCCCAGGTGACCGGGTCACGTGGGAACACCGGCCCCAGGTGACCGGGTCACGTGGGGTCACCGGCCCCAGGTGACCGGGTCACGTGGGGTCACAGGCCCCAGGTCACCGGGTCACGTGGGGACACCGGCCCCAGGTGACCGGGTCACGTGGGGTCACCGGCCCCAGGTGACCGGGTCACGTGGGGTCACCGGCCCCAGGTGACCGGGTCACGTGGGGTCACCGGCCCCAGGTCAGCGGGTCACGTGGGGTCACCGGCCCCAGGTGACCGGGTCACGTGGGGACACCGGCCCCAGGTGACCGGGTCACGTGGGGTCACCGGCCCCAGGTCAGCGGGTCACGTGGGGACACCGGCCCAAGGTCACCGGGTCACGTGGGGACACCGGCCCCAGGTGACCGGGTCACGTGGGGTCACCGGCCCCAGGTGTCCTGGTCACGTGGGGTCACCGGCCCCAGGTGACCGGGTCACGTGGGGTCACCGGCCCCAGGTGACCGGGTCACGTGGGGACACCGGCCCCAGGTGACCGGGTCACGTGGGGTCACCGGCCCCAGGTGACCGGGTCACGTGGGGTCACCGGCCCCAGGTGACCGGGTCACGTGGGGGACACCGGCCCCAGGTGACCGAGTCACGTGGGGTCACCGGCCCCAGGTCCAGCGGGTCACGTGGGGACACCGGCCCCAGGTCACCGCGTCAGGTCGGGACCCCCGAACCCAGGTCTACGAGTCCGTCGACACCACAGCCCCGGGTCACCGGGTCGTGTCGGGTAACCGGCCTGGTTCCCAGGTTCCGGTGACCACCCCGGCACCAGGACCCCGGGTCACGTGGGGACACCGGCCCCAGGTGACCTGGTCACGTGGGGTCACCGGCCCCAGGTGACCGGGTCACGTGGGGTCACCGGCCCCAGGTGACCGGGTCACGTGGGGTCACCGGCACCAGGTGACCGGGTCACGTGGGGTCACCGGCCCCAGGTGACCTGGTCACGTGGGGTCACCGGCCCCAGGTGACCGGGTCACGTGGGGTCACCGGCCCCAGGTGACCGGGTCACGTGGGGTCACCGGCCCCAGGTGACCGGGTCACGTGGGGTCACCGGCCCCAGGTGACCGGGTCACGTGGGGACACCGGCCCCAGGTGACCGGGTCACGTGGGGTCACCGGCCCCAGGTGACCGGGTCACGTGGGGACACCGGCCCCAGGTGACCGGGTCACGTGGGGTCACCGGCCCCAGGTGACCGGGGTCACGTGGGGTCACCGGCCCCAGGTGACCGGGTCACGTGGGGTCACCGGCCCCAGGTGACCGGGTCACGTGGGGTCACCGGCCCCAGGTGACCGGGTCACGTGGGAACACCGGCCCCAGGTGACCGGGTCACGTGGGGTCACCGGCCCCAGGTGACCGGGTCACGTGGGGTCACAGGCCCCAGGTCACCGGGTCACGTGGGGACACCGGCCCCAGGTGACCGGGTCACGTGGGGTCACCGGCCCCAGGTGACCGGGTCACGTGGGGTCACCGGCCCCAGGTGACCGGGTCACGTGGGGTCCACCGGCCCCAGGTCAGCGGGTCACGTGGGGTCACCGGCCCCAGGTGACCGGGTCACGTGGGGACACCGGCCCCAGGTGACCGGGTCACGTGGGGTCACCGGGCCCCAGGTCAGCGGGTCACGTGGGGACACCGGCCCAAGGTCACCGGGTCACGTGGGGACACCGGCCCCAGGTGACCGGGTCACGTGGGGTCACCGGCCCCAGGTGTCCTGGTCACGTGGGGTCACCGGCCCCAGGTGACCGGGTCACGTGGGGTCACCGGCCCCAGGTGACCGGGTCACGTGGGGACACCGGCCCCAGGTGACCGGGTCACGTGGGGTCACCGGCCCCAGGTGACCGGGTCACGTGGGGTCACCGGCCCCAGGTGACCGGGTCACGTGGGGACACCGGCCCCAGGTGACCGAGTCACGTGGGGTCACCGGCCCCAGGTCAGCGGGTCACGTGGGGACACCGGCCCCAGGTCACCGCGTCAGGTCGGGACCCCCGAACCCAGGTCTACGAGTCCGTCGACACCACAGCCCCGGGTCACCGGGTCGTGTCGGGTAACCGGCCTGGTTCCCAGGTTCCGGTGACCACCCCGGCACCAGGACCCCGGGTCACGTGGGGACACCGGCCCCAGGTGACCTGGTCACGTGGGGTCACCGGCCCCAGGTGACCGGGTCACGTGGGGTCACCGGCCCCAGGTGACCGGGTCACGTGGGGTCACCGGCACCAGGTGACCGGGTCACGTGGGGTCACCGGCCCCAGGTGACCTGGTCACGTGGGGTCACCGGCCCCAGGTGACCGGGTCACGTGGGGTCACCGGCCCCAGGTGACCGGGTCACGTGGGGTCACCGGCCCAGGTGACCGGGTCACGTGGGGACACCGGCCCCAGGTGACCGGGTCACGTGGGGTCACCGGCCCCAGGTGACCGGGTCACGTGGGGTCACCGGCCCCAGGTGACCTGGTCACGTGGGGTCACCGGCCCCAGGTGACGGGGTCACGTGGGGTCACCGGCCCCAGGTGACCGGGTCACGTGGGGACACCGGCCCCAGGTGACCGGGTCACGTGGGGTCACCGGCCCCAGGTGACCGGGTCACGTGGGGTCACCGGCCCCAGGTGACCGGGTCACGTGGGGTCACCGGCACCAGGTGACCGGGTCACGTGGGGTCACCGGCCCCAGGTGACCGGGTCACGTGGGTCACCGGCCCCAGGTGACCGGGTCACGTGGGGTCACCGGCCCCAGGTGACCGGGTCACGTGGGGACACCGGCCCCAGGTGACCGGGTCACGTGGGGTCACCGGCCCCAGGTGACCGGGTCACGTGGGGTCACAGGCCCCAGGTGACCGGGTCACGTGGGGTCACCGGCCCCAGGTGACCGGGTCACGTGGGGTCACCGGCCCCAGGTGACAGGGTCACGTGGGGTCACCGGCCCCAGGTGACCGGGTCACGTGGGGTCACCGGCCCAGGTGACCGGGTCACGTGGGGACACCGGACCCAGGTAACCGTGTCATACCGAGTCCCCGGACCCAGGTCACCGGGTCAGTTCGGGACCCCGGACCCAGGTCGGGTCATGTCACGTCCCATGCCCGGGTCCCCGGGTTGGATTTTTACCCAGGCCCCGGGTCACAGGGTCATGTCGGGTCAACGGCCTGGGTACAAGGGTCTGGTGACCACCCCGACCCCAGGTCCCCGGGTCAAGACGGGACACCGGACCAGGTCCCGAGTCCGGTCGACACCACAGCCCCAGGTCACCGGGTCATGTCGGGACCCAGCCCGGGTCCCCGGGACGGGTTTTTACCACAGCCGCAGATCTCCGGGTCCTGTCGGGTACCCGGGTCGGGTCCCCTGGACAGGTCGGCACCCCGGCCCCGGGTCACGGGGTCATGTCGGGTCGCTGTCCCGGGTACCAGTGTCAGGTGACCACCCCGGCCCCGGGAGACGGAGTCATACCGGGTCCCCGGCCCGGGTCCCCGGGTTGCATCGGGACAAAAGCACCGGATCACTGGATCACGTGGGGGCCCGGGCCCGGGTCCCCGGGTTGCATCGGGACACCAGCGAAGGACCACCGGGTCCTGTCGGGTCCCCGGCCCGGGTCCCCTGGACAGGTCGTTAACCCGGCCCCAGGTCACCGCGTCAGGTCGGGACCCCGAACCCAGGTCCAAGAGTCCGTCGACACCACAGCCCCGGGTCACCGGGTCGTGTCGGGTAACCGGCCTGGTTCCAAGGTTCCGATGACCACCCCGGCACCAGGACCCCGGGTCACGTGGGGACACCGGCCCCAGGTGACCGGGTCACGTGGGGACACCGGGCCCCAGGTGACCGGGTCACGTGGGGTCACCGGCCCCAGGTGACCGGGTCACGTGGGGTCACCGGCCCCAGGTGACCGGGTCACGTGGGGACACCGGACCCAGGTGACCGGGTCACGTGGGGTCACCGGCCCCAGGTGACCGGGTCACGTGGGGTCACCGGCCCCAGGTGACCGGGTCACGTGGGGACACCGGCCCCAGGTGACCGGGTCACGTGGGGTCACCGGCCCCAGGTCAGCGGGTCACGTGGGGTCACC